>CM053764.1:127539563-127557203 GCA_028658305.1 Pachyuromys duprasi
ATAGTCAGCCTTGCAAAAGATGTTTATAATTCCTTGCATTCTCTAGTATATTAAAAGCACAATAAACAAATAAAATTTGTATTTATGATGAACATGTTTGAGATAGATTGATAGAAAGAAAGTGAGAGAGATAGGTAAAGATCTGTTTTAATGTTGGCACCTTGCTATTTTGATTCTTATAGCATACCTGTTGAATACTGACATTAAAAATTCTCAATAAAATTCTGAAGGGCTGAACTCAACAATATATGAAAATAGTCATGCCCCTGACCAAGAAAGAATTACCTCTGTAATGTGAGGATGTTTCAACACAGACGCATTCATAAATGAGATCCACAGTGTTAGCAGAATAAAGACTACAAATCACATTATTATCTCAATAAATAAAAAACAAATATTTGGCAAATTTAATATTTCACCAGTACATTATGTGCAAAGACTGTGCCTTAATGTAACAATGTTAATGACAGCCACAGTTAACGTCATAGTGTATATACAACAACAAAAATGGAACCTTTCCCTCTAAAACTAAAAACGAAACTAGCCTAGCTTACAATTTCTATGCAGCACATTATTTGATGTCCTAGTAAAAGCAATTAAGCAAGAAAAAGAATTAAAAGTCATCAAAATTGGAGAGATATAAGTAAACTTATCTTTGATTATATTATTCTTTTATATTCAATGCAAATGAAATATATAAAATTAAAATAAAGAATCATACATATTTCTACATACTAATAATGAACTATGAGGGGAATTAAAGAACCCTATTAACAATAGCATCAGGATATAATATAAAATAAAATGGAATAAATTTATTAAAGGATTTGACAGATGCATAATTAAAACTATAAAACATTGATGAGAGAAAAATTGAAGTCACAAATGGAAAGCCGTTCCAAATTCATTGATTAGAAATATGATTATTACTAATATAATGGTGCTATTTAAAGTTATCTGCAGACTTAACACAGCTTCTACCATACTTCAGTGGCAGATTTTCCGTGATCGTAAACTCAGTCCTATAACTGGTACACAACCACAAAATTTCAACTAGCCAAAACAGCGTTAAGCAAAAGGTCACAGGAAGGATTGGAGGAAGGAAAGAAAAGGGGGTAAATTACATAATTATATTTTAATTAAAATTGTAAAAATATTAAGAAGAAAGGTTAAGTGGAGGGCACATCGTACTGCTTCATTTCTAAACACACCATGACACCCTTTAAACATGTACATAGGTGATGCCTTTTTAGGGCATCATGTGGCGAGCACATGGTCTATGGGAATGTTTTGCAATTTGCACTGTTGGGCAATATGAGCAATATTTTCTTTTGTGCTGATAGGCTGTCATTTCCTGCAGGCCAATACTGTATTGCCTCCCATGGGTCTTAACTTATGATGCACTGTTTCTGGTATCCTTCTGTGAATTTGAGTATCAGGTATTTGGGCTTCCTACAGTTTTGGGCACAAGAATTTGAGACCCTGAAATTACTGGATTCAGGGTTCCACTGTACACCGTGGGCACTAAGATCTCTAAGCCTGCAGGGTCAACAAGCATAAAGACAGCCACAAAAGTTTGTTGTTTGTTAAAAGGTAATCAAAAGGAGTGCTGCTTACAGTTAAGCCACTTTGGTTTTGCCTCTATGTAGCCTGCATTGGAGAAACAGATTCTGTATCTGTCAATGGTAACAGTTAGTTACCTAGGATACAGGCTAGACTTCACAGGCTCAGGACTGGCTTCTCCTGTTATCATCTCCTGTTAGATGTATATTATGCAAGTCAACCTTAATGAAAGCAAGCCCTGGTATCAAATTCGTTCATGATCCTGTGAGTAAAAAGTTTGGAAACGTTTCACAGGTTACTGTATAAGCCTAGTTTGCTATAAATAAAAATCAGAACTCTACTGGGGCAAATGGCCACAAGCCCTGAAACGTCACTTCCAGCTAGTAGTCATGAAGGAACAACTATTGGTGATATCAGTCTTCTATCAGCCTTGTGCCTTTCTGTCATAACTGCTGGCAAAACCTTCACCTCGTGTCTCACAAGGCATTGTATTGTTCTGGTCCTCTTACAGCATCGAAGTAATAGGACTTACAGAACAGGAGGCAGAAGATACTCTGGTTTTCCCGAGGCAACAACCACGTGCCATGATTCAGGAGATAATTTCAAGGTAATGATAATAGTCATCATCTTACTCTTACACTCTTATCAATTTACTCAAGTCCCTAAGGGTATAGGAGCAATACATTTCCCTGAACATTCTACCATCTAGTATTATTTCTGGAAAGTTCAGAAGTGTGTGGAGCTGTTGACGGTCAGAACTCATGTGTAAGGACTGGAGAGGTGGTTCAGTGGGAAAGGGCACTTGCCATGAAATCACGGGGAGCTACATGTGTATCCCAGTGCCCACATAGAAACCCAGTAATGGCAAGGATGGCCAGGTGTATAGATAGGCTTGCAAGGCCGTTGCTGGTAGGCAGCGATGGAAGGGTTTCTGGGACCTATGGAACAACAGCGCAGCACCAGGACCAGTGACAGACTTAGTCTCCAAGCCATAAGATGAGGAGGAGCAGAGCAGGGTGTCCTCTTCTGGCCTCTGGTCCTATGCACACAGGTACACACCAGAACACACAGTCCACATACACACATCCACAGCACACAGACATGAAGTCACCTGTGACATAGCAAACATAATGTACATCTGCTCTGAGTAACCAGAAGCCTTAACATGGAAAAGCCTAGTTAGTGCAAGGTAAAGCTATGTGACCTTAGGAGATCTGCTAGTTTTTCCTTGAGGTCATGAAGTTCGAACTGCACTCAAGTCTCCAACTCAGATAAGAATCTCATGGAAAACTTGGTGGAAAGCTAGAGGAATCACAGCAGTAGCATGTGAGTTTTGCTCTTTTTCAGCAAACCTTGAAAAAAAAAAAAGCTGCAGGCTGTTACCTGTCCTACCAAGTTCAAGCACAGGCCATGGTATGTGAGCAATTTAACTTTTGGCGCTACTGATGGATTAGCTCACCAAACTAAATATACAGGCTTGGCATATGAAATAAAAGCAGTATGTGTAAGACTGGGCATCAGGAAAAGCAAGCCTGAAAACTTACTGAACTCACCAGACCAAGGAAAGCAGGCCTCACCTGGACCCGATAAAGAGATGGACACCCAACACTGCAATGAAGATGGCCCCACTGCCCTGCCGTCTGACCATCCAGGGTGTGGAAAACCCAAGTATACAGGAAACGCTGATGGATGTTCCATCCACCTTGTCCCGCTGCACACATCATAAACCATCCTTCCCTCAGTTAATGTGGAAGAAACTCCCTGATTAGGAAGAAAATCCTTCCAAATTTGTGTGCAGAGGGACTTCATTAAATGTTTACATCAGTGGAAAGCATACAGCTGTAATTATAGGCCCTGCTAAGGAGTGCCTTGAAAGATATGGAAAAGGAGCAATTCCAGAGGACAGAGCTTATTTTAAAATCATTTGTTATTACAGGTATAATTCACATGAATTCAAATTCCATGATGTTAAGGAGGCACAGTGGATGTGCATACTTGGCATCCAAAGGAACAAGCATGTCCGTCCCTGTCGGCATTCTTTGTGGTTTCTAGTCCCTTCTCCCAGACCCACCCATCATCTTAGTGAACCAGTAATGTGACTGTTCCCAATTTAGGTTAACTTCTCCTATTTCAGCATTGCGTAGAAAGGAAACCATTCACTGTACATTCCATTCTGCCTGTTTCATCCTGCTTCACATGTCTGTACTGTTCACTTACTTTTTATATGAATCAGCGGTGCATTTGTGTTAGTCATATTTCATGGTACATACACACACATGTCATAATGTATCTGTCTGCCTGTTCTTTCCTATGGGGACATATTATTGAAAACTCACATTCAAATCATTTACTGGCATGTGTTTTCATTTGTCTTTGACAAATACTTAAAGGAAAAATTAGGCCAGATTCTTTGACACAGAGAAAGTAAAATTGGTGCACTGATGCCCAGATACAGTTTTTAACCCACTGCTCCTGTAAGATGAGGCCTGAGGCAGATTTCTCTACTAATAAATGAACTGTGCCTATAAAGGGCCAGGGTTTTATAAAAATAAAAAGTTTACTTTTAAGTATTTGGAGGAAAAAAGATAAGAAATCACCTGAAGTGTGGGAAGGACTGGGTCTCACCAGTTGATCATCGACTACAGACCCCCCGCCCCCGCAGGGAGCATCCCCAACAAACTTGTCTCTTTGTACAGGCATCTTAGGGCTCACCGAAATGTTTAGAATTGCAGTTTGACATCTATACAGTATTATAATATATCTGGACTCAGAACAAACTATCTGTACAACAATGAAAAGAAACAAAAACATAAGCTGTAGTATCATTCTGACCTTTAGAATAATTGAGCATAACCTTTAAGTAGCTAAGCCTGATATTCTATTAATTTGTGTGTGTGTGTGTGAGTGTGTACATGTAGGTGCATGTATGTGTAAGACAGAATTCAACATCAGTTGTCATGCATCTGGTGATATCTATCACGATTGCTGAAATGGGTTCTTGTTGGTCAGGAGCTTACTCAGTCAGCTACTCATGAGGCTAGCAAGCTCCAGGGATCTGCCTTTGACTCCCCAGAGGATCTAAATCAGGTCATCATACCTTCAGGACGAGCACTTTATCAGTTGTGCTGCACCCCCTCGGGCCCTGATACTCAATTTAAAACGGAAAATCAGACGTGGTACGCATTGAGAAATTTTCTACTTTTAGAACTGGTCAACCAGAACTCTCAAAATGATACCATTTGTTTTCGTATAGAAATCAAACTTACAACTTCAAGTTGCAGTTTAATAATTTTAGGAAAATAATGCACATATATATTAAATAATGCTTTTAAATAACAAATAACTTACTGTTCAACTATTTATTTTTCCTAGACTATTTATATCATCGATGGTTAACAACCTAAATACGAACAAAACATGCCTCTCATGCCAAAAAATAAAAACAACAAAGAGCCTTTCTAATTTTTTTCCACAATGTAAGGAATTATTTCAAAAGTTTAGATATTTTCTTGATTTCCTATCATGCTACTCAAGTCTACAAAAGATTTGACTGCTCTGAGTTATACTTGAGTATCATGCATGAAGCACCTTCCAGTTCTTTGTAATAGAGCAGAAACCCTTGTATATATATGTACAGTATTTACATAGTTGTTCCATTTTGCAAAGCACTTTTTATAACTAAGTAAGTTATGATTTGGACCAAGTGAACTCTGAAGAATCAGCAATGTACTGGAAAATTCATATTCACTACTGCATAACACAAGGATTCACAAACACTATGCCATTTCTGAAACTATTGATAAAAGACCAATAAGAATATTCCTAGATTCAGTTATATAAATAATAATTTGATTTAATCATTCAACAACTCTTACCTTTATAGATAGGTGGGTTGGGATGAGAATATTAAAATTCTCAGTTGAATATTTTAGAGAACATCCAATTATACATGTCACAGTAGCACTGCTATTTCATGAATGGCTGGGTCATGATAATCCTGTGCAGAAAAACCTATCAACTGGGGAAACATGTTTCTAAAAATCTGAGTCCTTGGATGATGTTATTCAACTAGTAGGTTAGTATGCAATGTTTCTTTGTGTCCAACCTGTGACCCAGAAGCTTCCTGTGTACCAGGATGTGTATGAATTCAGCCATCACATTTGTAAATGACTGCATCACATTGCAATGTAAAAAAAAAATCTGAGTACCCCTTATGAGGTTTTAAGCAAATTAAGTGATTGGTATAGGCAAATCAGCTTGTAACCTTGAGTCAGGGTGGAATTAAGTGGACCCTGAAACAGTGAACCAAGTGAAGAAGTAAAGAAGTTCACCTATTGTCCTTGATCATTTGACCCCTGTTGACTTTCTATCACATGTTATTTCTAACTTCCTGCTATGTCCTCATATGCAATGGGCCACAGAGGGAAACATTACAAGTTGTCTCAAGCTAAGGATTTGTTTTCATGTTTCAGAATGTTATTCCAAGCTATCTTTGAGGTACAATCCAATATTCTTTCCAGGAAGGCTCTGAACCAGGAAGAGTCTGAATTCCAGTGAATTCACCAACAGTTCTTCCTGAAGATTTATTTCGCAGAATTTATCAAACAAGCACTAGGAACACACAGTAACTTTGAAAATTGGTCTACATATATTAACTTCCTAGTTACTTCTTATGTAAACTTTATAACAGCTTTCCTTTCTTATCAAAAGTACACATAATTCCTGGGGAAAACATAGACAAGACTATCTTAACTGTAGCCACTTATCAGACTTTCTTAAGTGAGTCAACAGTCTCCATTGTTTCCACAAAACCACCTGAAATACAAAGAAACAAATCTGCTGTGGATGAGGGGCCTGTCTCTTGCATCTGCATCATTTCTTCTCCTGGGTTGATTTGTGTGCCAGAATAGTTACCAGGATAAAGACAAAACTGTTTATTCATAAGCTTGTTTGTGCCAGTTGTACCTGGCACAGGTACAAATAAAGTGTAATTAAATGTCACATAAAGTTCAAAAACATGAGTATGAAAGAAAGACAGCGGTTGAGTCTGCAAAAATAATTTGGGTTCTTTGGGAAGACTTGATAAAAGTAATTAAATTTGTTGTTGATTAGGAATGGGTATAATAAATTGTAAACATAATTATCTGGACTCATACCACTCTCAAATATCTTTAAAATCTTGCTGAAGAATCCAAAACTGTCAGATGGGGAATTATTAAAAGCTCTAAAGAACTTAAAAACAACCAACACAAGCAAGATGGTTGAGCCAGCCAAGGCACTTGCAGCCAAGGTCAACAACCTAAGTTCTATCCCTGGAATCCACATGGTTAAAGGAAAGAACTGATTCCTTCACATTATCATCTGCTCTCCACACATGGGCATACCCAGCCCCATATATACACACACAAAAATAAATGAATGAAGGATTGAATGAATAATGCTACATAAATTTAAAAAAATAATAACTTCCTTTCAGAAAGTGAGTGATCATTTATTAGTTGAAAGTTTAAATAAAATACTTAAGCTATAAAAATACTTAAGGTATGCATAAAAATTCTTAAGTTATATTTTTGGTTTGATGTTTTGATAGTGTTTAACTTAGCTGATCAACTAACTAGTCACGATTATGCTTAGCAGTCATCCCTAATCCTGCAGCAACAGTGTTAACTCAGGAGTTTAACTCCTCACCTTTGCCTTCCATCTAATTTGCATGGTTTAGGTTTAGTGAATACTATGTATGCAAGAGTTTAGTTCTCTTATATATTGACAACATAATGACATTTTAATATATGCCAGTCAACCTTTTTTCTAAAATATTCTCCAAATTTATTTTAGTTCTATCATGTCCTATTATATTTTTTCAAATTTAAAGATTTTTATTTTTATGGTTTTTAAAAATTATTTTGTTTATTCACTTTACATCCCAGTTGTAGCCCCCTCCCTCCTCTCCTCTTGGGTCTACCCTACTTTGCTCTTCCCCATTCCCCCTCCTATTCCTCAGAAAAGGGGAGCCCCCACTAGCCCACCCCAGATCATTAAGTCACACCAGGACTGAGTGTGACCTCTTGCCCTGTGGCCTGGCAATGCAGCCCCACCAGGGGGAAGTGATCAAAAAACAGGCAACAGAGTCCATGGCAGAGACAGCCCCTACTACCCTTATTAGGGAACCCACACGGGGCCTGAGATGCCCATCTGCTACATCTGTGTAGGGGCCTGCATCTAGTCTATGCATGGTCCTTGGTTGGTGCTTCTGTCTCCACAAGGCCCTCCGGGCCCTGGTTAGTTGGCTCTGTTGGTCTTCTTGTGGAGCTCCTGTCCCCTCTGGGTCCTTTCATCCTGCCTCCCACTCTTCCTCAAAGCTCTATGAGCTCTGCTCAGTGTGTGATGTATGTCTCAGCATCGTGATAGGACATCAGCATCACAGGACAGCTATGCCAGGCTCCTGCTTGCAGGCATAGCAGAGTGTCCTTAATAGAGTCAGAGGTTGGCTCTCTCCCATGCGGTGGGTCTCAGGTTGGGCCAGGCATTGACTGGGCATTCCCTCAATCTCTGCTCTATCTTTAACACTGCACATTTTGTCGGCTGCGTAAACATTGGGTAGAAGTTTTTGTGTGTGGGCTAGTGTTCCCCTCCTCCACTAGGAGTCTTGTCTAGTTAGAGGGTGTCCTCTTCAGACTCCATGAGCCCTGCTCCTAGGAATCTCAGCTAGAGTCACCCCCATACCCTCCCAGAACTGCCCACCTTGCCCATATAATAAAATATTTTGTATTTATTTAAAGTGTCCGACTCAGTGTGATTTGTACCACTTTTGTATACTTACAGGCCAAAAAATTAAATCCAAACATAAAACAAAATTGCCATTCTGAGAAAGCTCCTTCATGTCTTCTTTCTAGCCCATTTCCCTCACTAATCAGTCATGGGCTTCAGCATATTATTTTTATAACCAAAGGATACCATTGCCTACATGTAGGTTTCATGGAAATTGAATCATGTAAAATATACTTTTTGTGTCTCGCTTATTTATCTCAATTTGAGATTTTAATAATTTATTCATTGTTTTGATCATAAATATTTTAGTTTTCTTTATCAACTAGTATTTTGTTGTGTTAATAGGGTACAGCCCATTTAATTTTGCCCTGTGGGTGATATTTCAGACTAGTTTCAGATTTTTAAGATGGTACAAACCTTTTCATGCAAGTCCTTTCATGGCTGGATATTTCCAGGCCATCAGATGAACACACACTTTATTTCACAAGAATCTACATATTTGTCAGTATGATTTTCAGCCAACAAGATGAGAATTCTAGTTTCTTCGGGCCCCTCCAACATTGAATGTTTTCAATATTTTTCCTTTTACTCACATGGGTAAGTGTGAAATCATTTTATGTTTTCCATTTTTACTCCATAGATAAAGGCTGAAGATGGTCCTTCCTTGGTGTTCTGTGAACATCTTTTCAGTGATTGAATGCATTCCATGGCATGGATATGCTATATGCACCGTCTCTGCAACCTATCTAATCTTCCTTGCCTGATCTAATTGTTCCATTTCATTGCAGAGAAGGAACTCTACATTGTCTTCAGTAAACTATTGTTTGGATTTTCTCATAGTCTTTATTTTATTCCTCCTTCCCAGACCAAATTGGATAAGTAGCATCATGAATTTAGCTACTTGCAGAAATACAGAAGAGGTTCTCTTGGGTTCCAGGTTTTAAGGCATACTTTATTTAAATCTCGTCAAGAAAAACAGGTTTGGAAGCTTGATTCTCCCTTACTGATTTTTTAGTCATATTTAACAAAGATGCTTTAAAGTAAAGGCTTGGAGATGGGTTCACCCAAGAAAGAGGCTAGTGCACCAATTCCAACTGAAATCCTAAACCAAGACTCTTCCCATGGAAAACTCTAGATTCTGGATATTTGGGGAATTAGTACTAAAAGAGAACCAGAGGACATAATCAAAAATACTCCTCCACAAAGAAATGGAACAAGGACATACTTAATTACGCTAGGGTTAGCTGACAAGAGAGCTCAGCGAGTAAGGGCGACCAAGCATGACAGCCTGAATTGGATCCCTGGGACCCGCATAAGTGAATAGAGAGAACTGATTATTAAAAACTACTCTCTGACCTCCCCATGCTTATTGTGCCACAAGCATACACACATACACAAATGAATGCTTAAATTTTAAATTAAATATGATTGTCTTCCTATTGTATATATATTATGGTCCTTTGTATATGTATGTATATATATATATGTGTATATATATATATATATATATATACATACATACTATGGCTTCCAGTTTTCTGTTTCTACAGGATTCCTAAGTCATCTCTCCCAGTCTCTATCATTCTTATTCTTACTTTAAAGTTCATTAAATTAGAAAGTTTCATACCTATTGTAAAGTTTCACAAAAAAGTAATAGTACTGTTACTTTCCTCAACAAATAATCTCTTGAACTCTTCCTGAGATTAATGGGAATCACTTGAAATATTTGCTATGTTGAAGAAATCCTTTCTATGGCAATAAAAAATAAATAAAATGTTACAGTGATTGTAATCACTAAATGTAATCTAACTAGCAAGCTGGTAGTTTAAGTTGGGTGTATTTTTCATGTAATGGATAGATCACTATTTTAAAATTGTTTTTTTCTACTCCAAATATTGAGTATCAGAATTACAGTTCAAGTCTATAGTACATTTTGAATTTACCCTCTGATTTATTTTTCTCAATAAACTAATCCAAGATTTCAAATAGAAAGCCAAGTATTATAAGAGCAAAAACAAAAAAATGACAACAAAAAACACATTAAAGTTTATTTCTTGCCCAATATGATCTCATAAATTATAAATGCTAGCATCAAAACAGACAATGGCTAAATTATATTAAGAATTCCTTTGTAGGTTTATGTTTTAAGGGTTTTTTTTGATAGTTCAGAAGGGTGTTTTCCAGAAGTTCACATTCCCCTTGAGTGACAGATTATCTCCTGCTTCATATATATTTATAAATGAAAAAAATCATTTTAATTGTTTGAACAAGAACCAAAGAGAAGTACATCTAATCACGATAATTAAAAACATTACTTTCCCTAAAATGTACTTTTATAGCAAATCCTCACTCCAAAAGATGAGAAAATAGAATCTCCCTTTCCACACAAATATCAATTAGGACACATCCTTTCCTCAACTCAGAAACCCCAGCACTGATTGACGGACAACAAACAGAGACATTGTAGATGAGAATGTTGTACAAATGTGTTCTCATCATTTCTTCAGCCATCCAGGACCAACTGAGAACACACAGGAGGAGGCCACATATCCTTGCCATTATCCAATTGACCCACGTGTCAAGAAATCAAAATGTCTTTTGTAGTCTTTGGAAGAAATGGGGATTAGAGATGGGAAGGGTGAAGGCGGCTGCCTTTGTCTTGACACCTTTTAAAACTAAGCAATCCATTTAATGTTGCATGCATTATTCTAAAATGGTAATTAGCCTGAAATATATGATAAACACATGCTAATGAGATAAGGCAACAAGGGCAAAAACTCTACTTTCATAATGCCATCATAGAGAAAGAGTTTTAAGTATGGATGGGGAAATTATCATAAGTGTCAAGACTCACAAAATATAATAAAAAGGATTGATGTGTTTTATGCAGGCTAAGTCACTGATGAAAAATCATTATCTACACAGACTCTCAGCTGACAGAAAAGCAGCCCTGCCACATAACAGCAACTTTACACACATCGCCATTTAATTTTACATTTTTCTCTCCTTGTACACTGAAGTCATAAATCAAATATTTCCTCATATGTGATAAATATATCAACTCTTTCAAATGAGAGAGAAAAGTTTTTAGTACACTATGTATAGAAATAGACAAATTAGGAAAAACTCGATTACTTTTGCAAATACTTCCTTTCTTTCAGGAGTGAAGACAGATATCTCCATTATTAAGCTTACAATAAAAATCTGCTATAAAAATGGAAGTTATGAAAGCCAAACCCTAAGTACAGAGCATAGGCTTAAGTTTGTACTAAGATATTTAAAGAAAAATATAATTCAGTGTTATTGAAGCTTCCCCAGGAGATGTCACCAAAATAAACTCAAAGGACTAGAAGAGGGAATTAAAACCAGGATCCAGGACGCAAAGAGAAATACTTAGGAAGAAAACCACAAGTGGGCTAAAGAGCTAAATTTCCTTTTTAAGAAACAGATTTATTTTCTTTTTAGATACATATACAGTGTGTAGTTGTGGTGGGGGATATGTGCAAATGTGAATGCAGGTTCCCATGGAGTTCAGAAGAGGGTATCAGATCCTTCAGAAGTGGAATTATAGGTCATTGTGAGCCATCATTTGATGTGGCTACTGGTGACTAAATTCTGGTCCTCCAGAAGACCAGTGCCAATTCCCAAGTTAAATTTCTTTTGAAGACAGGAACTGAGGGGTGTGGGGGGAAAGGATGTTAATTTTGAAAAGAGAATAAAGTTAGGAATATGTTTCAGCAAGGGACTCTGAAAAGGGTAGGACTCAATGTTTTTGGCTCTTCTCTAAAGACCCCAGGAATAGTAGAAATGAGAAAGAAACTAAAGATGAAAAGTATACACCATGAACCACATACTTCCCTACATTATTTAAACATAGGCTTATAGCAGCAACATAGTAGTAATTCTTACTTCAATCAAAATATCCAACAACCATCTCCTGACAGGTTACATAAGCCAACTGGGGAACACTACAGCTAAGGTTGTCTGTCTACCATTCTAGTTGGTGGCGTGAATCTTGGAGAGCGGAGCCTAAAAATGAGGCTTATTAAAGTCTCCTTCCACAGCCAACTTTATTCAGAAATCAGACAATTTATTCTCTGGGGGTTAAGAAGAGTCATCTGAGTAAAGTGTACAATGAGAAGATCAAGCCACACATGGTAAAAGCGTGTTTTTTTCATAGACGCAAATGAAAAACAGCTGAAGTAAACTCACTCCTATCTGCTACACCTGGGAAGAGCACAAAAACACATTCTAAGAACAATCCTGCATTTTGAAGACACTGAGGTCACAAAGCTCTTGTCTTGTTTTCTTGGAGTTTTCTCACAAGCCCTTAGAATTCCCTTCACACAACTCCATTTTTGAATGGTGTCCTGAGAGTTGTCCAAGTATTGGTTCTACATTATATTTTTATAGGAAGAAAAAAAAATAGGGAAAGAAGAAAATGATGTGACGTCACCAAATCACAATGATCTCAAGTTTTGGACTAAAGGAGCTAACTGGGTGCCAGTCAGATTCACTAAAAACAAGCGTGCATCTTGCTTTTAGCATAAAAACTAAAAAAACAGAGGCAGAAGACTGGCTCTGTAATTGTTATTTTTATAAAACTATATTTGTTTCTCTTAGGTTCTCTCTTAACCCAGCTATCACATAATTAATTGAAACTCTAGTATATTATTTTAACAATCCTCACAGCACAAGAACTGAGCAGTTATTAATGTATTATTAACCCTCTAAGCTAATTTGGCTTCCCAACAATACTTGCACTTTTTTGGCTTTCCTGTTCCAGCTTTTTCTCCTGAACTCTCGGACCTCTCCCATGATTGAATCCCTTGCTTTCTCTTCTAAATCCTCCTCCCCTGCAGGAAGTCTAGCCCTCTTCTCTCCCCTGCTCAGTGACTGGCTATAGGCTGCTTTATTGGCATATCAGGGAACAATTGGGAATCAGTGTTTATACAATATTGAGGCAGGAGATTCTCAGAACAAGGATTGCAACCAGTTATAGGGGGGTACAAAAATCAGCATTCAAACTATGCAATAACCCCCCTATACCTGCATGGCTCAGCAATAGAGAGCAGGTAATGCTCCTCCAAAGACCTGAGGTGGATTCCCAGTACCCACACCAGGTGGCTCACAACTGTCTGTAAATCCATCTCAGGAAAAAAGAAACCAAAGAAGAGAAAAACCTAAGAATAAAGCATCCAATCACTACTCTTTAATAACTTACTTAACACAATGACTATGATCAGTTCACAGCAGCCAGTGCAGAATGCTAGGGCTATCTGCCAGGTGATGTTTACAGCATATTACTTCTAAGCCATGGCAGATTTAGGCTGATGAGAAATTTTTAAAAAATCAAAAATTTAAATTGTTTTATGTGTCAGAAATTCCAGGGTAAAGATATTAGTGATCAAAAAAAAAAGGAAGTTTTAAGGAGATTTGGGGGAAGAGACTACAAGCACACAGACATTGCCTTTTTATGCATAAAGTTTGTTAAACAAGCCTCACTCTGCCTCTATCCTTGTTATTTGCTTTCTGAATAGCATATGGTAAGCAGTTTTCCTTTGACATGTAATTCCACTGTTGTGTTCTGCCTTGCCACCCGAAACAATAGAACTGAAACCATGAGCCAAAATGAATCTCTCTACTTTGACTTGATTTTCTTAAGTATTTTGCCATGGCAATGTAAGACATTCTCACTCTAGAAAATATGAGGCGATTATCTATGTTGGAAAAATATACACACTCGTGTGCACATACATAATCTATAAAACTTCATATATAGATTCTAATGGCATGAAAGATGAGTTATTTGAACCTTCAAGCTAAAGACATTTTATATTACCTTCTTTTCTCATTGCTGTGATCAAATAGTTCACAGAGGCAGGTTATTTAGCTCAGGGGTGTTGTGGTTTGAATGAGAATGGCCCAAGAGGTTTATATATTTGCATGCTTGCTCACCAGTTAGTAGAATTATTTGGGAAGGATTGTTAGTAGGTGTGGCCTTGGAGAAGTTGTGTCACTGGTGATGGGCTTTAAGCATATAACAGACCCAGTCTCTTCCTCTTTCTGCCTACAACTTGCAAATCTTGTGAGCTTAGCTACTGTACCAATGTCATGCCAATCTGACATATGCACTCTGCCATAATAATTATGGACTAACCCTCTGAAACTATAAGAAATCCCTCAATTAAATGACTTCTTTTAAAAATGGCCTTGGTCATGGTGTCTCTACCCTGCAACCTAACAGTAACTAATATAGACGTTGGTACCAGGGAGTGGAACACTGCTATGACAGGCCTGGTTATGCTGTTGTTTGGAAGGTGATGGAAGACTCTGGGACTTTGGTCTAGACAACTGGTTGAGGGCTTTAAGTGAGGCTTGACGGGTCATTCTAGTAGGAGAGTGGAAGGCGGTAGTGCTGAGAGCAAAATGGACTACGGCGTCCAGGCTCAAGAGGTTTCAGAGGGGAATAAAACTAGAGACCATTCTTCTCATATTTTGGCAAAGCATGTTGCTACTTTCTGCCCTTGTCCAAAGAATCTTCCAGAAGCTAAATTAGAGTTTTAGGGTAAGGTCATTTTCAAAGGAGATTTCAAGGGCCTGGTATTGGCTGTGTCACATCATTCTTATACAGATCTACCAAAAAAAAAAGCAAGTGGAGCAAAAGGAGACCCAGGACATTTAACATTGTAGCCAAGTCTTGTGCTAAAAAAAAAAAATACGAGAAGTTTTAAGAAAAGCCTGCTATTAAGTGGAATACAGGGAGAGGTATCCACAGGGCAAGACATCACCCAGCTAATCCTGCAACCTGTGAAAAGAAAAGAGCTGGAAGATTTCTTAGGCCTAAACAACAGCAAAAAGCTTATGCAAGTGCAATACAAAGAAGAGATCAGGTTCCGGTCCCACCAAGAAAAACCTGAAAGTTTCTACTACAAAGTTGTGGATTTGAAGATGCAGGAATAAAGCAAGCGGTTGTGAAATCTTTTTCCATGGTTAAGGAAAGCCCACCAGGCCAGATGTGTGGCAGAGGAGTCCCTGAATGGGGACCCACAGAGTCATTGTGTGAAGGTGAAGCCTAAACTGTTGGAAACCCCAAGATGTTGGAGATGCTAGAGCCATGGGTTACCTGCCGAGAACTGCAGACAGGGTGTGGAACCAACCCAGGTGAGAGAAGTGTGTTACAGTCAGCAAAGCTGGAAGGGAAGAGCCGTGTAAGTCCTTTGACATCCTACACAGAGATACAGAAGTGTGCCCTGGTGGGTTTCATTGTTGCTTTTGTCCAGTATTTTCTCACTATGCTTCCTTTC
Source organism: Pachyuromys duprasi (assembly GCA_028658305.1). NCBI lineage: Eukaryota > Metazoa > Chordata > Mammalia > Rodentia > Muridae > Pachyuromys > Pachyuromys duprasi. The sequence goes on from CM053764.1 coordinate 127,555,202, forward strand.
TATCAGAACACCGTCCATGAATTGAGTTACATGAGAGAAATTCTGAGAAAATTCTAAAACAAAACAAAAACAAGCAAGCAACAAACAAACAAGGAACAAGACAAGAGTCTGTGACCTCAGTTTCTTCAAAAACACAGAATTGTTCTTGAAATGTGCTTTTGTGCCCCTCTCAGACATAGTGGACAAAAGTGAGTTTACTTTAGATTATTCATTATAATTGGCTACTGTTATTTGTTTATATGCCTTTGTGGAAAAACATGGTTTTTTAGTTTGGTGTTTTGGGGGGTTATTTGTTTGTTTAGACAAATGCAGCTTGTTTTGTGACTATATGTAGCTTGAACTCACAAGAACTTTACTTAGGTGACCTTTCTTAACACTTAGGATATAAATTTTCTGAGGTTCTGAATAAAGTGGGCTATTACATGAGACTTTCGTCTGCCTCATTTTTAGGCTTCCTTCTCCCAGGTTTCACCACTTCTAGACAGGTAAACAAGTGGCTCACATTTTATTCTCAGATTACTATGGAAGAATAGGAAATCATTATCAGCTGGCAAACTATAGGTTTTTTCTCACATAAACTGAATTTATGATTATAAAAATTATTCAACATTCCATTTCACAGGTAGATACTTACCTTATTGATGGCTTATCTGATGGTGTAGGGTAGATTCATGATCCAGATATTCATCAATCTATTAATACTTTTTTCTTTGCCCAAAGGTGGAACTGGCTGTTTTGATTTATCTGTTATAGTTAATTCATTAATATCATTTCAGATTCTGCTTATGTTGTAGGATTATTTCCAGCAATAGACTAATACTTGTGCACACTCTAGCCTCCCTAGTTTTATTGCAGAGGGAAATAAGAAAGCTGATGCATTAACCTGTCCTATTTTTACTTCTCCAGAAGAAAATTGGGAAGGCGTATACATATATCATTGAAGATAGATCCACCAAAATATTTTGGATTTCTCTTCAGCCCCTTGGGCCCCGGCCATATAGACAATGGTAGAGGGAAAGGAGACAATGAACTCACTAGAAAGATAGCAAAAGTTCAATTAAAGGGCAAAATGAGACACAGAGAATATCAAGAGAAAGCAAGTCTGCCTTCATGGGCCAAGAAAAGATATCCTACAAAATACGCAGAGCTCTAGGTCACATGAGATTCTTCTCTTCTCTTTCTTTCTTTTTGTGTGATAATCACTGCTTTGACTTGCACATCTGTGGTGGTTGCCTCTGAATACATAGTGTTAAGTTCCTCATCCCCTATAACTTCTCCTCATAGATTGGCTAGATCAAGCTCTTGTTATTTTTACTAACGACTATGTTGTGAATGAATCTGGGGACTGTAATACACTCATTCATTCATCTGGGGAAGGTATTGTTTAATTTTCCTTGGTATTTAAATTACTTCTCATTTGCATAGGACATCATAACTCTTATAGTCCTGTTAGAGGTAAATATGTGGAATGTTTTACATATATACTATAACTTTCTTTTCTATGTTATGAAAGCCATACTTCAGATCTTTGGGAAAGACTCACTCCTTGTAGTTTCCCAATTTATATAAAAGAATTTTGCATAGGCAAAATACATAAATACTGCTTATTATCAACTACGGTAACAAAACTATTAAAAAAAACAGGGATTTTTTTAAAAATTTATTTATTTTTATATCAATCACAGGTTAGGTACTTTGCATCCCAGGCGTAGCCCCCTCCCTCATTCCTTCCCACCCTCCCACTCCCTCCCTCATCTCCCTCCTCCCTGCCCCCTCCAAGTCCACCAACAGGGAAGGACCTCTTCCCCTTCCATCCAAACCCAGCTCATCCTGTCTCCTCAGGGCTGGCTGCAATGTCCTCCCCTGGGATCTAGCCAGTCTGTCACTCCCCAGCTTGTATGGGGGAGGGTCAAAGAGTCAGCCATCAAGTTCATGACTGAAACAGTCCCTGTTTCCCTCACTAGGGTCTACAGTCCGACAACGAGCTATCATGGGCCCCATC
>CM053764.1:127557703-127618824 GCA_028658305.1 Pachyuromys duprasi
TTGAGTGAGGAAACCATTTCAGCCAGTGTATCTTTAGCTCCCGAGATTCTCTCTTCCATCTCTTGTATTTTATTGGTGATGCTTACCTTTGTGGTTCCTGATCTTTTCTCTATGTTCTCCAGTTCCAGGTTCTTCTCCATTTGTGTCTTCTTTATAGATTCTAATTCTGTTTTCATGCTTTGTATTGTTTCCTTCATCTGATTGACTGTGGCTCCTATTTTTTTATTTTGTTTCCTCTCTGTATCTCTTTAATTGTTCCTCTATGTGGGCAGTTAAATTCTGACTTTCTTTGAGGGCCTTGTTCATTTCCTTTTTTTTGTCCTTCTTTTTGTTCCTCTAATATCTGCATAATCATAGCTTTAACATAATTTTTCTGTGTCTCCGCTGAATTAAAATCTCCATTGCTTTTGGGTGTTTCTGGTGGGGCCATGGTGTCCTGATTTTTGTTGGGTGAGTTCTTACGTCAACTTCTGGCCATTTGTTTATATATAATCAAGGAGCTGTTTGTGCTTTAAGGCTGAATTTCAGACTGGAACTGTCAATCTCTTGTGTCAGGAGTATTCTTCAAGAAGATCAGGGAGTTCCAGTGGTTTGATAGTGTGTGTTGTTCCTCAGTTGAACTCTGTGTAGGATCTCTGTGCCCGGCTTCTTGCTCTGTGCTAGAAGTTGTGAGCACCGCAGGCTGGTCACCCCTCTGGTCTGGAGGTTTAGCTCCTCAGTCTTTTGGGATGTCAGCTGGGGATTTTGCGCTCAGCCCTGGGCTTGCTGCTAAGGGCTCTCCTCTGGAGTGGAGACTTGGCGCCTCCTTCTGGGCCAGGGGCTGTGCACCATGGTCTGAGATGGTATTTGGGGTCACCTCAGTCTGGACCTGATACTGTGTGTCCCGGTCCGGAGTGGCGGCTAGTGACTCCACGGGGAGTGTGCCTGCCCGATGCAGCCCTGTCTGGGGAATGGATTCTGGGGCCTTCTCAGACTGGCCTGTGTGTGTCCACAGTCTGGAGTGGTTGCAGGCGTTGCTGAGCAGTGTGCGCCAGCTGTGTGCAGGCCGGTCTTTAATGGTACCCAGGACCTTCTCAGTCTGGCCCGTGGACTCACACATGGACTGAGGTGGTTGCCAGTGGAGCCAAGTGGTGTGCACCTGCCATATGCAGGCAGGTCGAAACAGTACCCGGGGCCTTCTCAGTTTGGCCTGGAGACTGTGTGACCCAGTCTGGCATGGTGGCTGTTGGTGCCCAGGGCAGCTGCTTGTTCAGATCAGGGTTTTGCACCGCCAGTCACCTGGAGTTTTTCCGGGGAATAACTGGGTGTCCCTAGGACTTTCCCACTTGATTTCCTCACCATAGGAATTCTGCTCATCTGGCAATCACAAATGCTGATGTTTTAGGTTCCAGAGTTCAGTCTCCTGGTCGCTGCGTTGTTATTGCTGTCCTACTCCTCAGACACAGTGTCCTCTTGTGGCAGCCATCTTGGATCCCAATTCTGATTTTTTAAATCATAGATTGGTATTGTCTCATACTTAATAAATTGAATATAGAGCATATACTTTTTGCATCTTGTTTAGTTGTTATAAGAAAGTTCTTTTTTTTTTTTTAATTCATCCATCTTGGGGCTGGAGAGATGTCTCAGCAGTTAAGAACACTTGTTGCTCTTGTAGAGAACCTAGCTGAGTTCCAAGTACCAGCAGAGTGATTCACAACCATCCACAACAGCAGTTTCAGTGGATTTGTTGGCACATTCTGACCTTCATGGGCACCAGTCAGGTAGAAGATGCACACACTTAAGTGCAGGCAAAGCCCTCACAGCATAAAAAAAAATTACATGAAAATATTCAAACAGCTTTTCATATCATTCTTATTTTCATGCTGAACGTTTCTGTCTGTGCGAACATAAGCTTGTCTGATGTATCCTGATGGTTAGTTAAGTTTTACGCAGTTTTTGCCTATGATAAACAAAGCCATTGGCCATAGGTTTGTCACACACAGCACTTCCTGAAATGGGCCCTACTATTGCTTGTCTCAGGGCCACTTGGACGAATGTTTCTCTTAGTCCTGGGTCTTTGCCCTCTCAGTCTAGGATGACTATGTGGTTTCTGTTATAAATCTACCGTGTGTGGAATTATACTCATTGGTTTGCATATTTGGGGCCAACTTTCCATCCTGGGCATGAAACCCACTTGGCCATGGTGTACAATCTTCTTGATGTATTCTTGAATTCAGTTTGTAGGAGTTTTATTGAAAATTTTTGGATTTGTTCTCACTGAGATAATTGGTCTACAGTATTCTTTTTTTGTTGCATCCTTATCAGATTTTTTTTTTGTATGGGGCAATGCTGGCTTCAGATAAGATTTCAGCACAGCACATGTCCTCCTCACTTTTTTATGGAGCAGTTTGAAGATCGTCCGTGTTAGCTCATATTTGAAAGTTTCACAAATCTTGGCAGTGAACCAGTGTAGTAATGAAATTTTCTTTGGGGCAAGACTTTATACTTGTTTCAGTCTTGCTGGTTGCTATGGATCTGTTTAAGTTGTTTACATCTTTTTTTATTTCATTTTGGTAGGTCATGTGTGTCTTGGAGAATTTCATTATAACTTATAATAGCCATTTCTTCTAGATTCTCCAGTTTTTTAGAAGGTAAGTCTTCAAAATACTCCCTCACAATTCTTTGTATTTCAGTGTCATCCGCAGTAACACCTCCCTCTCCTTTGTCATCTCTAATTTTATTAATTTGGGCCTATTCTCTTTCTTCTGATTAGTATAGCTTGTTCTCTTTCTTCTGATTAGTGTAGCTGGGAGTTTATCAACTGTCTTTATTTTGTTTTAAATAACCAACTCCTTGTTTTAAAAATTGAATGTATTGTTCTTTTTGTCTCTGTTTCATGCCTCTGCCCTGAGCATTATTATTATTTCTTGCCATAGAATATTTTGAGATGTGGGTTGTTCTTATCTTAATAGGTCCTTGCAGAGCATCATTGGGCCATTGACTTAATATCTTTCCGGTTTTTATTGTAAGCACTTATAGCTATGAACTCTCCTGAGCTATATTCCAAAAGATCTGGAAAGTTGTGTTTTTATTTTCATTTGACTCTAAGTACTATCTGATTTCAGTGTTATTTAGTACCTGTGTATTTTGTAGGTTCCCTACAAATTCTCTTGTTACTGATTTCTAATTTTATGCCACCATCTGATAAAAATACAAGAAGTTATTTCAATTCTTTTGTATTTGGTGAGACTTGGTTTGTGTCACACACTGATCTAATTTATAGGAGGCTCTCTGAGCTGCTAAGAAGAATATAAATCCTGTTTCTGCTGGATGGACTGTTCTGTATGTATCTTTTAAGTCCATTTGATCTATGGCAGAGTTAATGCTGAGGTTTCATTGTTAATAAATATGAGTGGGATAGTGGAATCATTTACTATTATTATCTGTTAGTATCTTTTTATGTTTATGAAGGTACATTTTATAAAAGAAATTAGAAGCCTCAGTGTTTGGTGAATATTTATTTATAATTGGTATATTTTTGTTAAGGAATTGTTCCTTTTTAAATATGGAGTACCTTTATCTTTTCTGACTTTTGATGTAAAGTCTACTTATCAGTATCCGAATAGATACAATCAACTATTGTCAGTCTCTGCTCCCTTGAACCCTTGATAGTTTGAGCGTCAGTCTGTGGGTGTCTTTGCTAGTCAAGTGTGGTCCCTAGAGATAAAATAGTTGACTGTTATACACCCGTCAGTTACTCTGCAACTATCTGTGTGTTTATACTTAAAGTTGTTATTGAGAGATATTTACAAACTCTGTAATTTTTTTTCTCTTTCTGGTTCATTGAATTATTATTTGCTCTTTATACTGTTTCCAATTAGTGTCAAGGGTTTACAAGTTAATTGTATTAAACATAATTAGTTTCTTTTTAGCTTTCCTTGGTGAAGCTTTTCCTTTCTTCTAATCTATTCTCTAGTGTCATGATTGAGATTATTGGGTGTTTTGTTTTGTTTCTCCTCTGTATTCCTGCAATGATAGCTTGGAGATCATGAACTGTCTTCATATATGTGTGTTGAAATGTCCTATTTACCTACCCATTCAAAAAGATAGTCTTGCTGGGTATAGCATTCTCTATTGTCAATTTCTTTCAGGGACTGGAATATATCATTCCAAACGCCATACCTTTGTCGGTTGATGATGAGTGGTATGATGTATTCTGAAGATCCTGCCTTTGTGAGTTGACATTATTCCCTTACCTATTTTAATATTGCTTCTTGCTTTGAGTTTTTGACATCTTGACTATAATAATATGCCATGGAGAAGTTCTTCTCTATTCTTGTCCATTTGGAATTCTAAGTGCTTCCTGTGTTGGAATGTCTGTCTGACTGTCTGTCTCTCTCCCCACCCCCCATGTTTGCTAAGATTTCATTGAATAGACTGCCTATACTTTTTCTAGCCTGTGAATTCTTAAGTTTGGTGTCTTAACCACATCAAAGGTATTTTGTTTTGTTTTGGTTTGGGGCTTTGAGTTTTTTTGTTCGTTAGTTGGTTGGTTGGTTTTTGTTTGTTTTCTTTTGTCTTTTGGGGTTATTTCTCTCGCTTTTATTAATTCAGTTATTTACTTACTTTATATCCCTATTGCAGCTTCCCCTCCCGCCTCTCTTCCCCTCCCTCTCTCTTCCCTCATCCATCCAGCCTCCCATGAATATCAACCTGCCTTGGCAGATCAAGTTGCAGTAAAACTAGTCACATCTTCTATTGAGGCTAGACAATGTAGCCTAGTTAGGGGAAATGAATCCAGAGGCAGTTAAAGTAGCCAAAGACAGCCACTGCTCTTGCTTTAGGAATCCCACATGAAGATACAGCTGCTGCACAACTGTTACTCATGTGCAAAGGGCCAAGGACCTTCCCATGCATGCTCTCTGGTTGGCAGTGCAGTCTCTATGAGCTCCTATAAACCAAGTTAGTTGATTCTGTAGGTTTTCTTTATGGTGTCCATGAACCCTCTGGCTCCTTCAGCCCTTCCCCCCCCCATCCCCTTCCAAAAGATTCCCCAAGCTCCATTTAATGTTTGGCTGTGGGCCTCTGCATAAGTTTCCATAAGTTACTAGGTGAAACCTCTGATGGCAGTTATGCTAAGCTCCTGTCCACAAGTATATCAGAATGTCATTAATAGTGCCATGATTCCCATGGCATGGGTCTCAAGGTAGGCTACTCAGTAGTTGGTCCTTCTCCCAAATTCTGATCCATCTTTTACGCCTTCACATCTTGTAAGGAGGAAAAATTATGGGTCAAAGTTTTTGTATCTTGGTTGATGTCCCAGTCCCTCTGTTGGAAGTCTTGCCTGGTTACAGAATCTACCTTTCTGTAGGGGACAGTGGTGCAGTTTCCAGCTTAGGCCATTGAGTGAAGATGCCTCTGTGCTGGTTCTTGAAGATATTTCCTGGTAGAAATAGGTTTATATTTTTAATATCTGAAATATACAACATCATGAAGGAGTTAAAAACAATAGTGTGATGACCAAAGAGAAGACACATGTAATAGTGCATACTTCTTTAATCCATTTCTGTACATTTCAAGAACAAGAAATATTAATTTATAGTACAGGATATGAGAAAAGTCATTTGTTTCAGGAAATATAAAAAAGCAAAAAAATAAAATAAAACGAGGTGGTGGGAATTGTTTCATATTTTGATAGAACTCAGAAAATTCATTATAAGATTTATTTTAGCACAGCCAGGAGTCTGTCTCAGTGGTGGAGGGCCTGTCTGGATAAGAGAGTACTCTGAGTTCTATCCCTAACACTGTCAAAAGAAAAAAACATATATTTCACTAATAAAATAAGCACAAAACATTCTGATTCGGTAAAAGCTAACGTATAAAATGCTGTAAAAATCATGACAGCAGTTATCCAGACATAGGCCTGTGACTTGACAAAGGGTACCATAATGCGGATGAGGCCCCTTGTCTTGACCTGAGCACTGGGTGTGTTGGTGTTACCGGTCTATGAAATTTCAGCTACACTTACACAGTGTGCACTTATTTAAATTACTACATTTTAGCATAATTAGCATTGTAAAATTTTGACATAGGGAATCACAAAGATCGCTCATGAATTCCTAAGCAGAAATTCTCATACTGACACAATAGGATGAAAGGAAGTGGTCTGACACACCATCCAATGGCGCTTGCCGATCTCCTAGCAGAAAAGCTTTAACCTGCTACTATGACAGCATGCTTTGACTATAGCATTCACAGAGGATAAATCATTTCAATTGAATCTGTCCAGTTGCTTTGTGATTAAAGATGACAAGGAAGCAGCAGCGAGCATCGCTGGAGAAATCACAGCAATGCACTTCTGTCACACTATAATACGGTGGGCCTGGAGATCGCTGGGAGTGTCACATTTGTAATTTCAGGACACCAGACGCTGTTTACGGGGTAGCAGCCACCTGCATCTCTTAAACTATTGCCTGTTTGGATCTACTCAAACCTGAAGCACTGCATGCCATTAAATGCCATATAAACAAGTTTGTTATGATAGGAAAGGATCAGAAGCTAAACGGAAAATTTCATTATCTTGGGTCAGAGAATCTGTTTTAACAATATCAAAATGGTCTTGGAGATATAACTTAAGTATTTTGATAGATGTGCCAAGATTTTACTTCAGAGATCAGTTTCAATGTTATCGCTCAGTGGAAGACAGCAAATTAAAGCACATGCCAGTGATAGCCCTTCAGTTGCAATCTATGGAAACTCATTCTGGCTTTCATAAGCAAGTAAATAATTATTCCATATTGATCTTGGAATTGCTCACTGGATTTAGATGAAGAAGGACATGAAGAGATGAAATTTTAAATGCTGGAAATGTGCAGTGCTGGTAGCTTGGCCTCATCTCTTATCTTTTGGGGTCAATTATTCTATTCATGGCTTTAGGAAGCAAAGACAGGTGTGAAGTAACAAGAGTCTCTACAGGAGCTTGGCTGACTCTCGGATGCCTCTTGAGACCATGGTGTGTAAATATGAAGTGTGAAGGAGGTAGACACTCATGTTGTAACCAGCAGGACATGAGTCAATGGGGGAAAATGGCTCTGTCCTACCATAAACAAGATAGAATAAAGTCCCTAGAAAGATCAAACCCTTAGGACAGAATTGAGCAAGAGAATACCATTCTAAGTGGGCTTTCCTCCTGCCTTTGCTGGGTTCTACTTTGGGAAACCAGTTTCCAAAGAAAACATTCTACCCATAATTCCTTGTACCAAACTCTACTTTTGATGAAAATCTAAGCAAAACCAAAGTTCTTTAGGGTCCTTAGCAGCCAGCACGGATAAACTGCAAAGCCCCTGTAGTCAAGTTTAAATCCTAGGGTGGAACACAGACTAGGTCCTGGCTTGGGCCCTGTGCTCACTTTTGTGTGGTAGAGGATAAGGCCTGGTGGGTGTTATTTTTCTAAACTCCTAATTCGCTTTTTATTTTTTAACACTTTTTTCTTTCCTTGAAAATGGATTTTTTTCTCGCATAATGTATCCTGGTTACAGTTTCTTCTTCCTCTACTCCTCCCATCTGGATCCACTCCTTTTCAGTTTCTCATTAGAAAACAAAAGGCTTCTATGGGATAATAATAAAATAAAATGTAAGAAGATAAAACAAAAGCTAATGCATCAGAATTGGACAAAACAAACAGAAGGAAAGGAGCTCAAGAAAAGGCACAAGAATCAGAGACCCACTTATTCCCACATAGGAATTCCATAAAAAAACATTAGATTGGAAGCCATAATATATATGCAGAGGACTTGGTGCAGACCCTTACAAACCCTGTGCGTGCTGCCTTATTTTCTGTGAGTTCATATGAGCTTTGATAGTGTTGGTTTAGAGGCCATGTTTTCTTTGTGTCCTCCTCCCCCTCTAGCCCTTAAACTCTTTCCACCTCCTCTTCTGCACGGTTCCCTAAACCCTGAGAGGAGGAATTTGATGTAGACAACCCATTTAGGGATGAATGTTCCAAGGTCTCTCAGTCTCTGTGTAATATCTGACTATGGGTCTCTATAGTCCTATCTGCTGCAAGAGGAAGCATCTCTGCTGACAGCAGAACAAGGCCCTGATCTATGAGTACGACATAATATCATTGAAAGTCATTTTCTCACCATGTGGGGTTTTTCTTCTACTTCTCCTCCTCCTCTTTTCCTTCTTCCTCCTCTTCTTCTTTCTCTTCTCTTTCATCATCATCACCTTCTTTTTTTTAACACCAGTATTATCTAGTTTTACCTTAGGTCCCTAGACTAGCTAATCTCTAGTTCTTGGTCACCTAAGCCATATCAGGCATGGGTTATATCTTGTGGAGTGGGCCTTAAGTGAAATCAAATATTGGTTGGATACTCCCACAAGATTTATGCCACCCTTGCCCTAGCAAATCTTGCAGGCAGGACAACTTTGTAAACCACAGGGCTTATGGCTGTATTGATGTTTATGATTCTCTTGTGGTAGTATGCAAAATACCTTCCTGTAGCAAAGATACTAGCATGTAGGGGTGAATTCTAATTTTAAAGAAGAAAGAAAGAAAGAAAGAAAGAAAGAAAGAAAGAAAGAAAGAAAGAAAGAAAGAAAGAGGGTTAATTTTTGTATCTTTGTGTGTTCAAAGGATTGTATTATGAGCCTAAGAAGCTTACTTATATAAAGTGAGATAAAAATTTTAGGCCTAGATTAACAAATTTACACCTTCATATTTATATAATTCTTGGTTTATGAAATGTTTGAACTTATGGTTTGCTTTTACCTTGGCTAATTAGTTTAAAATGAGTCATTAGTGTAAAGATAGCTAAGTTAGAGCCTCACATCCCCCTTTAAAAAGATTGCTATAACCTTGGCACCAGAAGAATCACAGCTTCTAAACAGGTGTCATGAGAACATCCCACCCAATCATACTAAGGACAGCTAAATGTCCAAGTCAGAACACACAAATCTAAGTGCAGATCGGTATTATATTAAAAAATAAAAACAATAGGTAAAAAACCTGCAGATCGCTAGGAGTCTCTCGACTAAAGCCAGTTGTGTATAAGGATGCAAACAACAAAGCAGACACACAACAATCTCTCATAATATTATTACTAACCTGACAAATTCCTCTCATCTAGTGACACGGTAGCCATTGGAACACCATCATCCAATGACTGAAGGTCAGCAATGGCAGAAGGAATCTCTGCCGGCTTGCATAGTGCACATAAGTACATACTGCATATATGTCACAATGATAAATGAGTATACCATTAGTTTATGTGTTTGTAATGCTAGATGTTTTACCGTTATTTTATATTATACCACTGCTTATATTTTTTAAATGTCTACTGCAAAACAGCACATCAATAGCAACTTCATACATCTCTTGGTGACTTTTCTTGATGACTTCAGGGAACCACTTCAAGTCATTGGCTTAAACCCTGTAAGTCTGTGGAAGAAACTGCCATGCTTTACACACAAGGTCAGAACTGCTTAGCAATGCATTTCTCAGAATATATTCCCATTGATACCTGATACATAACTGGATTTAAAGATAATAGCTGAAGAATATTCTAATTAGCAAAAGAAAAATATAAATCTCCACAAAGAAGCACATGCTCTGCTGTGTCATAACCAAAGTTGTGAAGATGAAAGAGAAACAGTGTGCCACTGACAAGCCACAACAATCCAGACTCCAAGAGATTTCTCACGCAAAAAGATGTTTCACAAAAAGTCAAAAAAATGCTCATGTGCTTGGCTTCACCATCGGGCTGTGGCCTCAGGGAACAGCAGCAGTTTTGAGGCTGAGCCAGGTGCTCTGTTTTGACACTAGTAATTCTTGCTTATTTCAAATGTTTGCCATGCCTATCCTGATGTTACAAACTTGTTTGTTTGCTTTCCAAGACAGGGTTTCTCTGTATAGCCTTGACTGTCCTGGACTCATTTTGTACACCAGGCTGGCCTTGAACTCATAGCAATCTGCCTGCTTCTGTCTCCACGAGTGCTGAGGTACTAAAGGTATGCACCACCACACCTTGCTATGAAACCTAGAACTATGTTCTAAAATTTCCTGAACACCTGAGATAAAATAATGAAGTCATAGGCCCCCAAGAATACCCCCTGCAAACAACTTTGCGCTTGGTGTTAAACTTTCATAGGCTCCCATGTTCCATGTCTATGGCTCATTTATGAGACACTGGTTTAGACACCAGGATATAATTCTAATCCCGTCCACATCAGAGTTACCAACAAGCCATGTATTCCTGTATTGACCTTCAGTAGAAATAACTCTTGGGTTTTCATATGTATTTGCTGTATTATTTATGAGTATTAGATCATTCTCAAAGTAAGAAAAACAAGTATGACAGTAGGAACATAGATGTATGCTGTGAAATATACTGAATTGAGTCAAAATAGGAAGGGTTTATATATAAAAGAGAAGAAAGGTCACTCAGAATGGATTCATGACTGAAGGCTCAGCTCCTCCCATTTGGTGACACCCACCCCTTTCCTACTATAATCACTGGCTCTGTTCATTGCTATATCTGAATTAGAGCATAAACTGGGAGATTTTGCATATGACTGGAGTGACGAGTATGAGAAAAGCAGATTGTGCACAGAGTAGTGATCTCCAGAACACTGGGCACGGTCGCCCAAGAAACCTATGCAGGCATCTGGAACTGCCCCCCAGAACCTGACTCAGTGCTCATGAGATGTAATTTAAAATACATCTTTACCGTTACTATGTTACTGCCTACACAGGTCTCATTCCCACAGCATTTTTGGTAATCACACAGTAAATTGTGCTTATCCAGTGACGTAAAGGTTAGCTCTCTGTACTAATTTGCAGGCCACTTTAAGACTTGTTTTATTTTAATCACTCATACGCTCACTTTTGCTAAGTAGTTCCTTATTCCTTCCCTTATTTTTCCTATTGGATTATTTTCTCCTATTCCTTAGTAATTTTTTTATTATTAAACTGTTGAAAATACCTTCTCTAGTTTTTGCTTAACATTGTACTTTATATTTTATGATACACTATTTATTTTTGTCTTAAATTTGCTGTTTTTTTATTTTACAGAGTAGATCTATGTAATATGAAGTTCTTTATAGGGATATCACAAAACTAAAAGAGAATAACGTGTGGGTTTTCACAAAAGCCTTTGCTCTCCGATGTAAGTTCTCTACCAACAGTACACTGAAAATTAGTAAGTTAGAGGACATAGTCTGTCATCCTGAAATAAATAAAAATGGGATTTTGAGCAACCAGAAAGTCCGTGGGATATGCAGATAAACTCTGATAGTACATGGCATGACATAGTGGGCCGGGATGGAGAATTTACTGCTACACGAATGAGAACAACATGGGATGGAGACAGGCAGGGAAATGTCTCTGTAGAGTGATGAGCCTTGTTCAGCTGTGGCTGTTATTGCTGCCTGTGCACCAGAGGCGATGAGGAAGAAGCCAGAATGGCCACCCCGCTCTTGAAGTAAGTGTCCCAGTTTATCACACCAGGCATTCAGAGCTCTGCTTCTTGTCCAACTGATTCTGGGACACTTGTTCTTTCAATGAGCATTTGTTTCGTGCCTCTTGCTGAACTTAACTGAACTGGAATTTTAAATTAACATTTAATTTGTTTTGAATTAAGTATTGCTTTCATACAATTTTGTGTTCTTAAAAGGTTTCAAACTATTAGGGATTTTAGGTTGAAGGCTTAAAAAACGGTAAGACAGTTTTTAAGTTGAACAATTGCTTTCTGGGTGGGTTCATTATAACTGAAGCAAGCAGATTACTTAATCTTTTTATTTTGTTTTACCCTTATAAATGAAAATTTTGTGTAGTGCTCTCCAACCCGGTTACCACATAATATTAGATTTATGTTTACTTATGTCGATTAAAGATCCCTGAAAAAGTCATACCTATATCAAAGATTCTTCATACTTACTTATTAAAACCTGGTAAATATGGAGAACTGCAAATCAAGAACCAAATTATCCTGGGCTATCTTTAGTCTCCTTAACAGCTATTTAACACTGGCCTCAGTGTCTAACCTCCTTCAGATTGTGATACAAATCCTTTGGAGTGTATTAAATTAGCAGATCACTAACTTCTACCCACCCAATAGCTAAAAATGACCGAGCCAGCATCTGAAGCCTATAACACACTTTCCAGCCTTGTCATAGCCTGCCTACCAGATGCCCCCATCCTTGTATTTTGTTATACAGTGGGTTTTTCTTTTGTGCCTTGTGAGATTTCTTGTGGGTTTTTCTAACTTGTTCTTGTTCTGTGACTTTTAGAAGCTTATGTAATATCTTCTGCAGCAGCCGGGTCATGGTCACTTATATTTGATTCAAATTGAGATCTATCTTATCCCCTTCAGAACAGGAGTTCTGTTTCATATTGATACTTATTTATATACACTAGTCCCAGCTTCAACATAAAGTCATTAGTTTACATATTCAAGCTTTAATTTTTGGAACATATAATCAACAGTTTGAAATTTTGGATATTATCTGCAATAAAATGCATTAATTAATTAGAATTCTTTTATTAGTCTCTAAGTTATCTGTCTGCTGTATGAGCAGTTTGGATTTATTTCTTTTTTAACTTTTTAAAATTTAATTATTTATTAATTACACATTATTCACCTTATATACCCCTGTGGTTCCCTTCCTCCTCCTGACCCAATCCCTCCCTTCCTCCCCTTTCTGCACCCATATCCCTCCCCAAGTCCACTAATAGGGGAGGTCTTCTTTTCCTTTCTTCTGATCCTAGTCTATTCGGTCTCATCAGGAGTGGCTGAATTTTCTTCCTCTGTAAGGCTGCTCCCGCCTCAGGGGGAGGTGATTAAAGAGCAGGCCAATCTGTTAATGTCAGAGACAGTCCCTGTTCCCATTACTTTGGAACCCACATGGATACTGAACTGCCATGGGCTACATCTGTGCAGGGGTCCTAGGTTATCTCCGTGCATGGTACTTGGTTAGAATATCAGTCTCGGAAAAGACCACTGTGATCAGATTTTTTGGTTCTGTTGCTCTCCTTGTGGAGTACCTGCCCTCTCAAGATCTTATTATTTCCCACTTCTTTCATAAGATTCCCTGCACTCTGCCCAAGTGTTGGCCATAAGTCTCAGCATCTGCTTTGACAGTCTGCAGGGCAAAGCCTTTCCGAGGCACTCTGTGGCAGGCTCCTGACTTGTTCCCTGTTTTCTCTTTCTTCTGATGTCCATCCTCTTTGCCTTTTTGGATAGGGATTGAGCATTATAGCCAGAGTCCTCCCTCTTGATTAGTTTCTTTAGGTGTACAGATTTTAGTAAGTTTATCCTATAGTATATGTCTACATGAGTGAGTATATACTGTGTGTGTCTTTCTGCTTCTGGGATAGCTCACTCAGGATGATCCTTTCCAGTTTCCACACCTGCAAATTTCATGATATCCTTATTTTATTATTGCTGAGTAATATTCCATTGTGTAGATGTACCACAATTTCTGTATCCATTCCTCAGTTGAGGGGCATCTGGGTAGTTTCCAGGTTCTGGCTATTATGAATAAAACTGCTACAAACATGATTGAGCTAATGTCCTTATTGTATACTTGAGCCTCTTTTTGATATATGCCTAGAAGTGGTATAGCTGGATCTTGAGGAAGTGCTATTTCTAGTTGTCTGAAGAAGCGCCAGATTGATTTCCAGAGTGTTTGTACAAGCGTACATTCCCATCAACAGTGGAGGAGGGTTCCCCTTTGTCCACAACCTCTCCAGCATGTGTTGTCACTTGAGTTTTTTATCTTGGCCATTCTGATAGGTGTAAGGTGAAATCTCAGGGTCATTTTGATTTGCATTTCCCTGATGAGTAAGGATGTTGAGCATTTCTTTAAGTGTTTCTCTGCCATTCGATATTCCTCTATTGAGAATTCTCTGTTTAGTTCTGTACCCGATTTTTTAATTGGATTACTTGATTTGTTGCTGTTTAACTTTTTGAGTTCTTTATATTTATATATATATATATATATATATATATACTGGATATTAGTCCTCTGTCAGAAATAGGGTTGGTGAAGATCCTTTCCCAGTCTGGAGGCTGTTGTTTTATTCTGATGACAGTGTCCTTTGCTTTACAGAAGCTTTTCAGTTTCATGAGGTCCCGTTTATTGATTGTTGCTCTTAGAGCCTGTGCTGTTGGTGTTCTGTTCAGGAAGTTGTCTCCTGTGCCAATGAGTTAGTTCAAGGCTTTTTCCCACTTTTTCTTCTAAGTGGTTTAGTGTGTCTGGTTTTATATTGAGGTCTTTGATCCACTTGGACTTTAGTTTTGTGCAGGGTGATTTGCATTTTTCTACATGTAGATATCCAGTTAGACCAGCACCATTTGTTGAAGATGCTGTCTTTTTTCCATTGAATAGTTTTGTCAAAAATCAGGTGTCTCTAAGTGTGTGGATTTACTTCAGGGTCTTCTATTCGATTCCATTGATCCACCGTTTTGTTTCTATGTCAGTACCATGCAGTTTTTAGTACTGTTGCTCTATAGTACAGCGTGAGATCAGGGATGGAGTTCCTCCAGAAGATCTTTTACTGTAGAGGATTGTTTTAACAATTCTGGGTTTCTTGTTGTTCCATATGAAGTTGAGAATTTTTCTTTCAAGGTCTGTAAAGAATTGTGTCAGTAATTTGATGGGAATTGCATTGAATCTGTAGATTGCTTTTTATAAGATGGCCATTTTCACTATGTTAATCCTGCCAAGCCATGAGCACGGGAGGTCTTTCTATCTTCTAATATCTTCTAATTCTTTCTTCAGAGACTGGAAATTTTTTCATACAAGTCTTTGACTTGCTTGGTTAGGTTCACACCAAGGTACTTTATGACCTATGTGGCTATTGTGAAGGGTGTAGTTTCGCTAATTTCTTTCTCAGTCCTTTTGTCTTTTGTATACAAGAGGGCTACTGATTTTTTTTTTGAGTTAATTTTGTATCCAGCCACTTTACTGAAGGTGTTAATCAGCTGTAGGATTTCCCTTGTAGAATTTTTGGGGTCACTCTGGTATACTATCATATCATCTGCAAATAGTGATACTTTGACTTCTTCCTTTCCAATTTGTATCCCCTTGATCTCCTTTAATTGTCTTATTGCTCTAGCAAAGACTTCAAGAACTATGTTGAAGAGATATGGAGACAATGGGCAGCCTTGCCTTGTCCCTGATTTCAGTGGGATTGATTTAAGTTTCTCTCCATTGAGTTTGATGTTGGCTATAGTCTTGCTGTATATTGCCTTTACTATGTTCAGGTATGTGCCTTGTATCCCTGATCTCTCCAGGACTTTAAACATGAATGGGTGTTGGATTTTGTCAAATGCTTTTTCACCATCTAAGGAGATGATCATGTGGTTTTTCTCCTTCAGTTTGTTTATGTGGTGGATCACATTGATGGATTTCCATATATTGAACCACCCTTGCATGACTGGGTTGAAGCCTACTTGGTCAGAGTGGATGATATCTTTGATGTGTTGTTGTAATAGGTTTGCATGTATTTTGTTGAGTGTTTTTGTATCAATGTTCATAAGGGAGATTGGCCTGAAATTCTCTTTCTTTGTTGGGTCTTTGTGAGGTTTAGGTACCAAGGTGATTGTGGCTTCATAGAATGAGTTTGGTAATGTTCCTTCTGTTTCTATTTTGTGGAATAGTTTGAAGAGTATTGGTGTTAGCTCTTCTTTGGAAGTCTGGTAGAATTCTGCACTGAAACCATCCAGCCCTGGGCTTTTTTTTTTTTTTTGTCTGGGAGACTTTTGTTGACGGCTTCTATTTCCTTAGGGGATATAGGACTATTTAATTGATTTACCTGCTCTTAATTCAGCTTTGGCAAGTGGAATCGATCAAGAAAATTGTCCATTTCATTTAGATTTTCCAATTTTGTGGCGTATAGGCTTCTGAAGTAAGACCTAATGATTATTTGGATTTCCTCAGTGTCTGTTGTTATGTCCCCCTTTTCATTTCTGATTTTGTTGATTTGGATAGTGTCTCTCTGCCTTTTAGTTAGTTTGGCTAAGGTTTGTCTATCTTGTTGATTTTCTCAAAGAACCAGCTTTTGGTTTCATTGATTTTTTGAATTGTTTTATTTGTTTCTAATTTATTGATTTTAGTCCTGAGTTTGATTATTTCCATCCATCTACTCCTCTTTGGTGTGTCTGCTTCTTTTTTTTCTAGGGCTTTTAGGTGAGCCATTAAGTTGCTTGAATGAAATGTTTCGAGTTTCTTCCTGAACGCATTTAGAGCTACGAACTTTCCTCTTAACACTGCTTTCATTGTGTCCCATAAGTTTGGTTATGTTGTACCTTCATTTTCATTGAATTCTAAGACAACTTTAATTTCTTTATTTCTTTCCTGACCCAGCTGTCATTTAGTAGCAAGTTGTTCAGTTTCCATGTGTGTGTAGGCTTTTTGTTATTTCTGTTGCTGAGGTCCAGTTTTAGTCCATGGTGATCAGATAGGATACAAGGGATTATTTCAATCTTCCTGTAACTGTTGAAGCTTGCTTTGTGACCAAGTATATGGTCTATTTTGGAGAAGGTTCCATGAGGTGCTGAGAAGGTAAATTCTTTTGTGTTAGAGTTATTGTATCTTTGTTTAGTTTTTGTTTTGATGATCTGTCCTTTGTTGAGAGTGATGTGTTGAAGTCTCCCACTATTAACGTGTGGGGATCTATGTGTGGTTTATAAGTTTTATTAATGTTTCTTTTACAAATGTGGGTGCCCTTGTATTGGGGGCATAGATGTTCAGGATTGTGATATCTTCCTAGTGGAAATTTCCCTTGATGAGTATGAAGTGTCCTTCTCGATCCCTTTTGATTAATTTTGGTTAAAAGTCTATTTTATTAGATATTAGAATGGCGACTCCTGCTTGCTTCTTTTGTCCATTTGCTTGGAGAACTGTCTTCCAGCCCTTTACTCTCAGTTAATGTCTGTCTTTGTGACCTAGGTGTTTCTTGTATGCAACAGATTGCTGGGTCTTGTTTACACATCCATTCTGGTAGTCCATGTCTTTTTATTGGAGAATTGAGCCCATTGATGTTGAGAGAGATTAATGACCAGTGGCTGTTAGATCCTTTGATTTCGATGTTGGCTATGGTAGTATGTTTGTGTGCTTGGCTACTTTTTGTTTTGCTGTAGTGAGGTTATTTATTTCCTGTGTTTTCTTGAAAGTAGTTGGTTTTCTTGGGTTCTATTTTTCCTTCTAGTATCTTCTGTAACACTGGATTTGTGTGTAGGTATTGTTGAAATTTGTTTTTGTCATTGAATATCTTGTTTTTTCCGTCTATGAGGACTGAGAGTTTTGCTGGGTATAGTAGCCTAGGCTGACATCTGTGTTCTCTTAGGGTCTGCATGATATCTATCCAGGCTCTTCTGGCTTTCATAGTCTCTGTTGAGAAGTCAGGTGTGGTTCTGATGGGTTTGCCATTATATGTTACTTGGCCTTTTTCCCTTGCAGCTTTTAGTATTTTGTTTTTGTTCTGTATACTTACTGTTTTGATTATTATGTGGTGGGAGGATTTTCTTTTCTGGCCTAATTTATTAGGTGTTCTGTAGGCCTCTTGTGTTCTTATAGGCCTCTTCTTTAAGTTGGGGAAATTTTCTTCTATGATTTTGTTGAAAATATTTTCTCGGCCTTGGAGGAAGGAATCTTCTTTTTCCTCTATTCCTACTATTCTTAGGTTTTGTCTTTTTATGTTGTCTTGGATTTCTTGGATGATTTGTATCAGGGATTTCTTAGATGTATTTTTTTTTCTTTGATGGATACATCGATTTCTTCCATTGTATCTTCCACACCTGATACTCTTTCTTCCATTTCTTGTAGTCTGTTGGTTATGCTTACCTCAATAGTTCCTGTTTTCTTTCCTAGGTTCTCCCTTTCCATGATTTCCTCTGTTTGTGTTTTCTTTAATTTTTCTAATTCTATCTTCAGATCTTGAACTGTTTTGTTGATTTTCTTCACCTGTGTGATTGTATTTTCCTGTTTTTCCTTCAATTCCTTCCCGTTTGTTTAAACATTCTGCTGTTTCTTTTATTTCTTTCAATGATTTAATCATTTCCTCTCTGAAAGCCACAAACTGTTTGGCTGCATCTTCCTGTATTTCTTTATGGATGGCTGTAATCTGTTTTATTATATCTCCCTCTAACTCTTTACACATTTTAATTGCTTCTTCCATTAACCTCTTCATAAGCATAGATGTAAGGTCATCTTCTTGAATTTCACTTATGTTAGGGAGTCCAGGGCTACTTGCCCCTGGGGAACTGGATTCTGGGGGTGCCATATTGCTTTGCCTTTGTTTGTTGTGTTTTTACACTGGCCTCTACCCATCTGGCTATCTCAGGTGTTCTCTGTTAATTTCTGGTGCCTGCTGCGTCTTGGGGTGGGGAGAATCCCCTTGACAGGGTTCTGAAGTAGATCTCCTCAGCTTTTTGGGTATGCTCAACTAAATGGTGGTGCTTCTCAGGAATTGTCACAGTTCACCTCAGACATATGGACCTGTGTGGTAACTGTGGTGTTCAGGAAGGCTCTCCTCTCATCAGAGAAGTCCTGGAGATTGCTGCCCTGCTGCTGGGGTTTTTGCTCTGAGTTTAGTGAGCTGCAGCTGCTGTTCTTAAGGTGTATTTTTTTGGGGTGCAGCCATCTTGAAGAACCAGAGAGCCCCGCGGTTTTGTCAGTTTAGCTAGGGATAACTAGTCGCAACTTGGACCAGTATCTGAGGGCTGCTCTGATGGTTCTCAGGCTTTTGTAGGTCTGAGGTTGCAGCTGTGTGCCCCTTTGCCGTAGCAGTAATCAATGGCAGGTGAGCAGGGCACTCATGCCTGCAGGAGAAGGCTAGAGCCTGGGGCCTGTGTGAACCCAGAAAGTCTTCTGGAGGTGGGTGTCCTGAGCGATGATCCCTCCACTGTTAGGTTTCCTCCCGGCAGGGACACCCACACTGTGTTTTGGGGACTGCAATTCTTTCTGGGCTGGCGAGTAGAACCCACAGGCACAGGTGTGTGGGTGCCTCCGCCTTGCTGGCGGCTGGGCACCTGGATGTCTGCCAAAACTGTAACTTTTCCCGAGAACTTTTTTTTTGGGGGGGAGGGGTATCGGCTGAGTGCTCTGGGGTCAAGCCTGCCCGCGCCCCTGTCTGTGGGTTACCCAACAGAGAGACTCACTCTCTGGTGCCCTGGGGCCCACAGTTCTATTCAGGGCAGCTAGTCAGGCGGGCAGGCAGGACTCTGGGCTGGCACCTGCATCCCCAGCTTTGGTCCACGGGACCGGTTCTTTTTCCAGGGATTGTCTGCATGACCTAAGGTCAATCCTGATTGTTTCCTGCACTGTGGGGTTTTCTCTCGACTGGAAATCCCAGTCTCTCGTGTTCCGGGGCCCACAGCTCAGTCCGGGACAGTGATCAGAGCACGCCAGCATGTGGCTCTGGGCTGGCAACCATGAGCCTGGTGGAACCAGGACCTCTTTCGAGATTTAGCTGGTAGAGTTGAAGTTGATTAAATCCCACACCGTGGGGTTTCCTCTCACTTGGGAAACACAGGTCGTTTGTGTTTTAGGAGCGAGAGTACTGTCTGCTGGTCACTGTGCCAGTCTTGCAGTGCTGCTGGTCAGAAAGAGTGTCCTCCCAGCACCGCCATCTTGGAATCCCAGCAGTTTGGATTTAAATCCAAGTTTTCTCAAGTCATTTCCATTCAAAGAATTCCATAGCTAATCCAAACTACTATAAACATTTATATGCTAAATAAAGGCAATTGTCTTCTTGCATGGACCTTATTTTCCAAAAAATAGCTAACTTAATGATGAAACAGATGTAAAATTTACTGTCTTCCTTACCTAAACATTAACCCAAGGAAATAATAGCTGAATTCAGCTACTAAAGGGATATTAAAACACAATAAAAATATGCAAGAAATGTAAGCGTGTGCTGATTCAGGCTTGACTTACGTGAATAATGTAAGCTCCAGTACTTTGGTTTTCCATCTAATAGTTTGTATAAGACTCAAGAGGGGTAAAATGTGGACCTATAACTAACACTGTTCCGAGCCTAACACAAGTAGCTATTTAAAAACTCACCTAGTCTAATATAGGATGTCAATTTCTGGTCTTGCTGAGTAAAACAAAGAGTGCAAATAAAATGGTCACAAGGAAATATTAACTTCCTATCTTACATAGCCATTAAAAGACAATTACGCATAGGCTTACAGAATCCTCTTTCAAGTTCGGTATGCACTTTTTTTTCTGAGTTTCCTGCTATTTATCTTCTCATAAAAGCTGCAAAAATATCAAATTCCTTTCACGTTCTTTACTACATGTTCCTAACCTCGCTATTGTCTGTGGAATTAACTCATTTTCCTCACAGTGTCAGGATTGTATCCTAATAGAGTACTGTCTTTTCAAGTTCAGAATCTTTACTACAAGATTTTTAGTAATATGTATGTAAAAGAACTTATATTTTAAAAATAAGTCCAGATACTTACGTTTCCAACTCTGTGAAATCTCTAAGCCTAGACCCAAATTCTAGGACATCTCTTTTTAAAATTATATCTGTAAGAGAAAATGGAAAACCCATTGAAATATTGTGATGAAGGAATCTTCAATAAAAAATGATCACACTGGAGACAAGATTTACAAAAACCAACATGTTAGGACTCAGGTTTTTCTGACCTTTGAGGGTACCTGCATGCACATGTGCAAAAACTAACACAGGCAATAACATGAGTAAAAAAATAATAATCTTAAAAGTGTTTTTAAAAATAAAGAACTATTTTGTATATATGCGTAAGAGTGGTATAGCTGGATCTTGAGGAAGCGCTATTCCTAATTGTCTGAGAAAGTGCCAGATTGATTTCCAAAGTGGTTGTACAAGTTTACATTCCCACCAGCAATGGAGGAGGGTTCCTTTTTCTCTACAATTTCTCCAGCATGTGTTGTCAGTTGAGTTTTGATCTTAGCCATTCTGATGGGTGTAAGCTAAAATCTCAGGGTTGTTTCTATCAGTGGACTTAGAGAGGGGCATGAGAGGAGATGAGGGAAGGAGATGGGATTGGGAGGGAATATGGGAGGGGCTACAGCTGAGATACAAAGCAAATAAAGTATAACTAATGTAAAAAAATAAAAATTTAATTTAAAAAAAGAAACTGAAGAAGACAGACAAAAATAAAGTACATTCCATATCTATAGAAAAGCAAACAAACAAACAAACAATAAATAAATATGGCTTCTTCTTTCATCTACATTTTATCATTGAATTCTCAGGCCCAGTCCGGGTCTCTGAGAAGGGAAAGTTTGTAGCCCATTAACACAGCTTCAAGAATGTATTCTAAAATTTATTATTGACAAAATTAAAATTTGTAATTTAAAAGAATAAAGAAATAGACATGTTTTAGAGAGATATATGATGTTATTTTTATAAGCAAGCAAGGGTGGGATTTTGAAAAGTAAAATGTGATGCAAACATGAATAATTCAAAAATGTTTATACATGGAGTGAAAAAAGCCTCCTAGAATGTGCTGCAAGCCTAGAAAGAAAAAAAAAGACATACACAGAAACTAAGGATTCTAATGCAGCACAGGCATAATCCAAGGAGTTAGAGGGCCTGGAGAAGGGAGACCCATAGTTCAAGGAATGGTAAATCTTTGGTCCCTTATAGGCTAAGATAGCTGTAGGAAATGGGGGCAGAAGGGTCTTGAAAAGCTGTTGGAAGGCACTGCTATTAAGGTTCCAGTCTATCATATCTGGATAGCTCTCTGAGCTCGACACAACACGCAGGACTCCCTTTCTCAGAGGAGCTTCCTCTTCTCTGCCTGACCTTATCTGGAGAGCATCTCTAGGCACAGATGCCTGACCATATTCAGAGTATGACCCTGTGCAAGAGCTATGTACTCAATGCACGAGTCCTGCTTTTTCCCCTGCCCACATAATAATTAAGTACCATGTTCTGACCAATCAGTTCTTACAACCTGTAACCCTAAGAACCTTTAAATATCTCACCCCTGAAACAATAAAATGAGCTGTCTCTCTGAAGCTGATCCCAGAGGGGAAGCAGATCTGTCGTACTCACTGGTCATCTGAACCTCATTTGTCATTTCTGCTTTCTCTGTCTAATGACCCCAGGAGAAGGGAGGACCACAAAAAGTTTAAGAAACTGACCTAGGAGTGGCCACAGAGGGGTGAGTCAAAGAATGACAAATGATCAGTAAACACCTCACCTGGTCACCATTATGGGGAGTGGACTGAGCACAAAGAGCAAGAATTCCTAAAGAACAAGTTGGTATTTTGGGGGGAAATTTTACCTTAGTGCCAAGAATTGTCTCAATTCAATCAAAACAGGGGAGGTTTACAAAACTATGTGGCCCTAGATAATAGGCAGAAATGAAATATGAAGAAACCACAACAATAACAAAAATATAAGAGTAAGACCAAATCAAGGTGGTCCAGCATCTAATGAGAATCTCACAAAGGGAGAAGTGGAACAGAGACTAGAAAAATCACCTAAATCCACTAACAGGAACTTACATTTAAAACCCCACCCAGTGTCTGCCAGCAAAAGGTACCCAAAGCAGATGAAATTAAGCATCTTGCAAACAAAAATATTATAGTCACAAAAGCTCCCAGAAAAGCAAGTTGTCATTAAAAAAAAAAACAATTGAATTTCAACAGTAGCAGTGAAAACTGGAAGACGATGGATCTAAATCTTTAAATTTCTGATGAAAAATAATTTTAACCTAGAATTCTGTATTCAGAGAATCAACGAAACCAAGTAAGGTTTCATGTGTGGTCTCAGACCATCACTGAGAAATGTCATCTTCCAAAATGAGGATGCAACCTGAGTTTGAAGGAGAATAGTGTCTAGCGTACCTTAAAGAGACAGAGTATGAAGAAGAACTTAGCAGGATTCATCTTCATTATTAGCTAGAATGGATTCAGAATCAGCCAGAAAATACAAGCTGTGTCCAGGGATGACTGGCTGAGGGAAGATGACTCTTGAGTGTGAGCAACACTGTCCCATGGAATGGGACCTCAGACTGGAGCTGAGCATCAGGGTGCATCTCTCTCTTTGCCTCTGCCTCCTGCCTGTAGGTGCTATGTGACCAGCCACTTCACATTCCTTCCCCATCATGATGGAATATACCCTCAAATGGTTAGCCCAAATTAACCATTCCTCCCTCCAAGCTGCTTTGACCATGTATTTTATGACAGCAATCACAGAAGCACCTGACACAGGTGTGACACAGGTGGCCAACACAAAGTTGGACCAGGTGGCCAAGTGAAACAGTAGAGATGTTTACAAGAAAAAGTAAACACACACACACACACACACACAAAGTATGGCAGGCTTACCTCTTACAAAAATTTCATTTAAAGGGGCTATTTCTCATAGTTCTTAGAAGGAACAAAATTTGTTCATTTTATCAAATATTTTGAAACACAAAACCAGGCTAACAAAAAAAGTGAGGTCATTATTAATTCCATGGTAAACAATACTTTAAATGATAAAATGAAATTATTCAGTAGTATCTTGCATGCTATGCTGGCTAATTTTATGCCAACTTGACACAAGCTAGAATTATCTGAAAGTACGGAACCTCAATTGAGAAAATGCTTCCAAAAAGTACCTGCTATAGGGCAATTTCTGTATTAGTAATTGATGGGGGACGGCCCAGCCCACTGTGGGCGGTGCCATCCCTGGGCTAGTGGCCCTGGGTTCTATTAGAAAGCAGGCTGAGCAAACCATGGTGAACAAGCCAGTAAGCAGCATTCTTCCATGGTCTCTGCATCAGCTCCTGCCTCCAGGTTCCTGCCCTGCTTGAGTTCTTGTCCTCACTGTTTGTGATGATAAATTGTTATATGGAACTATGAATAAATAAAACCTCCCCAGGTTGCTTTTGGTCATGGTGTTTAATCACACCAAAAGTAACCTAACTAAGACACATACTATTTAAAACAATTATTATTAATTTAATTTAATTTTTACACTTCTTTTGGGTGGTGAAGCAGGGAGCATGCATGCCAAGGCTGTCAGAAAACAATACTCAGAAGTCAGTTCTCTCTGTGTATCACATGGGTTTCAGGGATTGAACTAAGGTGATCAGGTTTGGCAACAAACATCTTTACCATTTCACTAGCCCCTGATTTTAAAATCAGATACAATTACAATGGATTGGACAAGACAGAAGAAAATTAAGCCAAAGTCATCAACTATTGTAGAATAAAGTCAGCTGAGCATGAATCAGGATATGGAATTATATGCATATATTTTTAGAAATGTGAAGGCAACATCAGAAAGAAATAAAATAAATTTTAATTTTCTTTTCTGAAGAGGAGAAAGAGGGCAGGAGTTATGCAAGGAAATTGGATCTATAAAAAAGAGAGCAAATTAATCTAGGTTCTATTGTGAAGCTATGGGCACTATTAAGTTTTTACAAAAACAGTTTGCATGTAGCCTTTGCCCTAGTAAACATTATTTTTGTAAGTGAGCACAGTAAAAACAACCAAACTAGACTAGTCCATAGATTAAAAAAAATAAACAAAGACTTTATTGGGGAACAATCTGCCGAAATAGAGGATAGCAGCTCAGTGGGAAAGCATGCAAATTTTATATGATATTCAACAGGGTGAGGTTCTTTAAATCATGCAACCTGTTTTGGTTAGTCAGGAAGTAAATGCACTTAGCCTGTGGTAGTTCACCATCGAAGGTGGAACAGGGAAGTAGTGGGTTTTCTGACACAGAAACCAACATTATGAGGTATCAAAGAAACAGAGTTTTTAGCGGTCAGCGGAGGTAAGAATCCTACACAGGTTAGGCCCTGGCTGCCATCTTAGGGCACTGTCAGCAGTACTGCCATTTTGGGCTCTGCTTTGTGAGGGAATTTTTAAATTCCTAACAATTTTTTAATTACATTTTTATTTTTTACATTAATTACATTTTATTCGCTTTGTATGCCAGCTGTGGCACCATCTGTCATACCCTTCCAATCCCACCCTCCCTCCCTCTTTTCCTCCCATGCCCCTCTCTAAGTCCACTGATAAGGGAGGTCCTCCTCCCCTTCCATCTGACCCTAACTTATCAGGTCTCATCAGGACTGGCTGCAATGTCTTCCTCTGTGGCCTGCCAAGGTTGCCCCTCCCTTGGGGAGGAGGGGGTTCAAAGAGCCAGCCACTGAGTTCATGTCAGAGACAGTCCCTGTTCCCCTTACCAGGGTACCTACTTGGATACTGGGCTGCCATGGACTATATCTGAGCAGGGGTTCTAGGTAATATCCATGAATGGTCCTTGGTTGGAGAAATCAGTCTCAGAAAAGACCCCTGTGCCCAGATAATTTGGCTCTGTTGCTCTCCTTGTGGAGCTCCTGTCTACTCCAGGTCTTACTAACTCCCCCTTCTTTCATATGATTCCCTACACTCTGCCCAAAGTTTGGTTATGAGTCTCAGCATCTGCTTTGATACACTGCTAGGTAGTCTTTTAGAGGCCCTCAAGATCCAGCTATACCACTCCTAGGCATATAGCCTAACAATCTTTAAACCAGCAGTTTGTCAAAACTTTCTTCTGTACATTTGCTTTCATGCTATTTTAAAAGATTTTGCCAAGAAGGGATGGGAATTAAGGAAAAATAAAGGAGGTTAGGGAACGGGGACAAGAAGACCTACAGACCTATATTCAACACATTGTAATTAGCACCACTGCTTGATAAAACCATATTTTGAATCTTAGTATTTTGAGTCAATACATTGTAGTAGAAAAGGATATTAATATTTACTATTAATAACATAACTATTATAGAAGTTATTATTTAACCCACTATTATAGAAATAAAAATACACGGACACCTGTTAGATTTTTAACAGAACTGGGCAGAAACTAACCCCCTAAGTTACCTTGTTATCTCCCAGCCCCATGCCCCTTGCTTTAATTATTCCTATCTGGGCTACTTCCCATCCTTAATTCCCATAAATACTTGCACATGTTTTCTATCTGGGGCTGTTTCTCTCCAGTCACCTATCCTCAGAGCAAGTTCCTCCCCGACACTTGCTTCTTGGTCATGCCAACCCATGGTGACTCTGCTCTCTCTCTTCTACCTCTCTCTCCTCTTCTCCCTCCCATGGTCCTCTTGTCTTCCAAACCCTTGAACCTGAGCTTGCCTAGCTCTCTTCTGCCCAACCCAGGTGTGGGCATTTTATTGGCCAATCAGGGATAATTTGGGAGGCAAGGTTACACAGCATCACTTGGTATGTGTGAGTATTTGCTTGTAGAACAGTAAAGATCTCAGGGGACAAGCAATTAAATACAAAGTACCAGACCATGCTGCAACAATACATGTCATCACAATTTTCAGACCAGGACCCCAGCCCACTGGATTATGTTGCTTAGTGTTCTATTGCAGTAAAGAGACATCATGACCAAGGTAGCCCTCATAAAAAGAAAGCACTTATTTTGGATTTGCTTATAGTTTCAGAGGTTTAATCCATTTTAATAATGGCAGACAGCATGGGAGCATGCAGGCAGACATGGTCATAGAGGAAAAGCTGAGAGTTCTCAATCCAGATCTGAAGACAGTAAGGAGAGAGAAAGAGCCACTGAGCCCAGCTTGGGCCCTTAAAACCTCAGATCACACCCGACCTCCCCCCCACCCCGCAGGGGCACACTTCCTCCAACAAGGCCACATCTCCTAATCCTTCTTAAGTAGCACCACTCCATAATGGGCCTACTGGGCCATAGCTAATCAAACCACTACATTTTACTCCTAATTTGCTAGGCTTGTAGCCATTCATAATACAAAAAACTTGTTTGGTCTAACTTCAAAAGTCCCTATAGTCTACCACAGCCTCAATAGTCCTTAGAAGTCCAAAGTCTCTTCTGTGACTCATCAATCTCTTAACTGCAATGCCTTGTTTAAAAAAAAAAACAAAAACCATATCACATATTTCTAACACAAATGGAATAGGATATCTATTTCCATTCCAAAAGGAAGGAGAGGGAGCATAGTGGGGAAATACTGAGCCAAAACAAGACCTAAAACAAGTGGAACAAACTCCAAGCTCTGTGTCCCCATGTCTAACGTCAGAACAGTCTTCAGGTCTCTAACTTGCTTCAGCTTTGTATTCCACAACACACTTCTCTCTTGGGCTTGTTCTATCCCCGGTTAGAAGCTTCCCTCAGAAAGCATCCCAGAGCTCCACAGTGTCAACATTTTGGAATCTCAAAGGCAATCCACCGTCTTGGCTCCACACAAAGGCCTCTCTCGGCGTCTAAGTAGAGACACCCTTGACACGGGCCTAGCCTCAGTGGCTCTCCTTGGCCATGGAGAAAATGTTCAAAACCCCTTTCTTGTATCCTTGATTGTAAAGCCAGCACCACATGGCTGGATCTGCCTAGTTCAACTTGCTTGGGACTGGAACTTGGTGCCTTCATTCAAATACATTTTCATTGTCTTTCTGTCTTTGCTAGTTTCCTTTACTGCTTAAGTTTTTTTTAATTCTTTTTTCCAAGTTCAAATCTCACCTGGATGGGGTCTTGCCCTAAGGATACCCCCCTCCCTTTAGTCCATTTAGACTCAAGTTGTTTCTTTTTCAAATTTTTTTAAATCTCCTTGAACACAGGATTTGGCTCCATTACATTTTCTGGTGCTACTTCCTTCTTCAAACTGTACATTTTTTATTTTTTCTTGATCAACTTGCTCCTTTTCATTATAGGTCTGCATAAAACTGACCACTAATAACACACAACACAATCTAGGCTTTGCCAATGCCATTAATCCGAAAGTCCTTAATTTAACTCCAGGAATATTTTTTGGATAAGAGCAAAAAGCAGCCACATTCTTCACCAAAATATAAGAACGGTCTCTAGGCCACTTACTAATATTCTCTTCTGAAACTTCTTGAGCTAGGACGTCATAATCTACATTGATCTCAGCACCACTGTTTTCCATGTTCTTAATAGTATAGCCCACTAAACCGCACTCAAAGTGTTCAACTGCTATCCTAATCCAAAGTTCCAAAGTCTACTACATTCTGCTGTCAAGAAGCATGGTCAGGCCTGTCACAGCAATGCTCCTCTTCCTTGGTCTTCATTCTATTTTGCTATGATGAGACAACATGATCAAGGCATCTCTTATAAAAGAAAGCATTTAATTGTGACATGCTTACAGTTTCAGAGGTTTAGTCCATTTTCATCATAGCAGGAAGTATGGCAGCATGCAGGCAGACACAGTGAAGGTGGGAGTTCTCCATCTGGATCTGATGGCAGCAGAAAGAGAGCCACTGGGCCTGGCTTGGGGCCTTGGAACCTCAACTCCCACCCCCAGTGACACACTTTCTCCAACAAGGCCACACCTTCTACACCCTCTCAATAGTAGGGGGCCATTCCTATTCAAACCACCACAGTTACACACATACAGTGTAAACCTTTCTGGAAGTTCCTTTCTAGGCATACCTCATAGTGTATCTCCTGGGTAATTCTCAGTCCATTTAAGTTGATAATGGAGTCATTGTACTGCATTGTAATTAAAATGGCAGAGTACTAGCTTTAAAAATAGATACATAAGCCCACAGAATAGCATAGAACTGAACCTAAATGTTTGCTGTCAGTAGATTTTTCAATGAAAGGTGCCAAGAACATGCAATGGGGGAAAAGGCACATTCACACTAACAAATCACGTGACAAAAATTTAAATCCACATGCAGAAAAATGAAACTTTGTCTTTGTTTCACATGATGTTGTCAAAAAGATAACTCACAATAAATTTTTTAAATGTAAACTTAGAACCTAAAACTATAATGTGACTAGAAGAAAGAAGTAGAAAATATATGTAATACAGGCCTGGACAATGGCTTCTTGAATAGGACTCCTAAAGAACAGGCAGCGACATCGAAAATAGTTGACTAGGATTATGTCAAAATAAAAGTGTCACAGAGAAGGGAACAGATTGGACCGAGAGATATGACGTCAAATGTCCCAAATGTGTGAGGAACTCAAACAGCTCCATGGCTAAGACAACTACCCAGTTTAAAAATCAGAAGGTGATCGGATTTCTGATCATTAAGGAGATGCAAATGAAAACTACAATAAGCCAGTACCTCCTACACCTGTTAAAATGGCTGTTATCAAAGATTACTCAACCTCTTGATTAGGAATAGGCAAGTTTACAAAGGATCATTTCTATTGTTAATAAAGAACTTGAGACAACAAATGTAAAATCTGAATAAATCCTACTGTTTAAAAGAATTTCACCTCAGTGAATCTCTTAGTCTTGGCTGCACTCTAATTATACATGATGTTAACATTAAGCTAATTAAAAGATATTTGAGGCCTTGATTACCTTTACAAGGTCTGTTAGTCTAAAAGCTTTTTTTTTAGAACAAAAGGTTATTTTTAAAGCCTCTTAGAAGCAAACACAAACTTACCAGTCATTAGCATTTGATTTGGAAAAGGAAAAGCCTGAGCGGCAAAAAGAAAAGAAACTGCTAACATAGATAAATCTTCCCAGCTGAGAAATGTATGAAAAATACATCACTATTGATTCAGACTAATTGTTATAACAGGTGTTTCTAGAAAGATTAATATGGAGTGTCCTGCGCTAGATCTGTCATTTTTATTTATACTTTATGTGCATTAATTGGTGTTTCGCTGGCACGTGTACCTGTGTGAAGGTGTCAGGTCCCCTGGAACTGGAGTTACAGACAGTTGTGAGCTGCCATGTGGGTGCTGGGAATTGAACCAGGGTCCTCTGAAAGAGCAGTCAGTGCTCTTAACCCCTGAGCCATCTGTCCAGCCACATAGGGCTGTAATTTTTAAACACTGTCAAACACTGAATGCTCCTGGGACTATCCAGGAGAAAAGACATCTGAGAAGACATTCCCCTCAAAGGCTATGTGAGTTCTCGTCATAAATATGCAGAGATCACTGAGAAATCTTAACTGCCCCCTTCCCCCACCCCAAATTATTCAGGTACTTTCTAATGACTTCTAATAATACAATTACTAAAATTAACTCCAAAATTCCAGTTCAGAAAGCTTGTAAAGGGAAAAAAATAGTTTCTCTTAATTGAAAAGGGCAGAAGTGATGCAGCCTCCATTGAAGATTAGTCAGAGCCCAATGATGTCATCGAACCTTGGTTCTTCTGCAGCTCTTGGCACTTCCTGTACTGAGTTGGCTTCTGTTGCTGGCGTTCTATCATGGCCTTTAGCAGCTCTACGACCTTCATCTCCAGAGGTTCCCCATGCCTGGATGGACTAGCTGGCTGCAGCATAGAACCCTGACTCATGATGGCTTTGAAGACAGACTATTCTAATGGGAGTAGGCTTTGACAGGCCTGTAGCACAGGCTGACCCTCTCTTGAAATGTGACCTGCACCTCTACTACAGAATTTGATATTTTCAGCTGAGTACATTTTAGCTAACACAGCTTTTTATACAAGGCAATAAGAAACTATAGAAAATAAAGATAAAGGATGCAGAAAAAAAATAGGCTTACTATTTTCTTTACCATAAATTGGCACTCATACCCCACTGAAAATGTCAACCTTTGGCCTTTTTTTGTGTTGTAAAATCAGCCTTCCTGCCAAGGCTGTATAGGTCAGGAGTTTAGTAGGAAACCTGTTTAATTGAAGCTCAGTATATATATATATATATACTGTTAAATTAAAAAACAAATGGCAGAATGTGTCCCACTGGGACCATAAAAGCAAAGAAAATTAGCTTCTGTAGTCCAAAATTATCAGATTGCATACACTAAACTTTTAACTGTTTACCACAGCAAGTTTTAATACAACAGTGGATAAGGAGAGTAGGTGGTTTGGAGGAGTGTACTCAGATAAAAGATAAACACAGAATCAGACAGCTCCCATACTATACACCTGGTGTCCTCAAAGGAATTCAGAGCTGTTTTCCAATTCTTGAGCGTTCCACCAGGAGCTGGCCAAATGTAAGGAGAAGCCATTACACCAAGACTCTAGAAAGAGAAACTTGTTGCTAAGGATACAAAAGTCCCAAACTCAAAGGTCATGACCATAGTAATCTCTCTCAGCATGGTTACTATGTGATATAAATTACAAATACATGTCTTCTAAAATTGAGAGGACATCATAAATTAAAGAACACCCAAGCCTATTGCTGAAGAGCTCTGGCTAAATCCCCCATCTACACATGGAGCAGGGATCCATCGTGCATGAAAACCACAAGAGCATGAGGGTGAGAGATCTCCCTGGGTTCCGGCCTTTGTGATAATAGAGGATGCTACAAGAATGAGTTTATTCCGCAGAACAAAACTAGATGTTGCCATATATAGCACAGAATGCCAGTACAAATCTTGGTCAGGAAATATCTTGCCAATAGACTATAATCTCTGCTACACATTAGTGTGCAGACTACTGCCCTGTTCCCCCTCACTCCACCCCAAAACAAAACAAAAACTCTTCCCTGTGCTTGCACTGTTCCTTCTCCACCACGTTAGCCGAAAGTAGATAAACTTACAAGCTTAACAAAGGGAGAATGTGCATCTAAATGAGAGAAACAGCAACCCAGTCACAGACCAGTGTCACCACAATGAATACTGAGGTGTTCCAATTGAGGGAAGAAAAATGCAGTTCCTGCCAGTGTGAATAAATGCTTTGCACTTATCTGAGAAAGGGTTGTTGGATATTTAATAAAAGTAATGATTTTATCTACTATCTGAACAAATCTTCAACATCTCTCATAAACTTGCCTCATTATTTAAAAGCATTAGAGTTTGAACATTGATCCCCAATTTTCTCAGTTATCCTAGTGAATGAGGACTTCCTGTTTTTATTTGGAATTGTTAGCTCAAATCCCAGGAGCAAACCAGCCAGCCAATTGTTCCTAAGCCAGTGAGTCCTTCAGGGATGAGAGCAGGTCCTCACTGTCTCTCCCAGAATGAAGAAGAACTTTTATGCTTACTATTCAGTGGAAGGGTGCTTCCTCTCCCACTGAACACAAACAGGAAGGAAATCCAAAGAATGAAGCGAAGACACCAGAGTAAAAGCAGGGAAAGCACACCTGTCCTTGGTGTCTTTGCTCAGCCCTTGGAACCGGCCATCTCTCTGCTTCCGGGAAGGCAACATGTTCTTAAATTCACTCTTTAAAACAGGTTGCCCTTTACTTGCAGCTGGAGCCACCCTGACTGATAGTTTAGTCTTAGTAATTAAACAGCCACAAACAATGCAAGCTTCTCTAACAGTGGCCTACACACATTAGGAGTTCAGATTTTCTCAGGAAAGAAGACATTAAAAGGTAGACACAGCCCAAAGGTGACATAGTAACACATAGTTCAGGCTTCTTGCATTTTACCCTTCTGTGACATTGTTTTTGTCTTGTTAGCAGCAGTTAGTGGCACCTATGCATCAATTAAGAAGAGAAATGATTAGTCAAAGGACAATGATAATAGCTTCTTGAAAGTACCAGTCATCAAGCTATACGTAAGCTGCATTGGTCAGGAAAATAGTGTTTGTATCTGAACCCTTTCATACCACCAAAACAATCAGAATTATCTTCATGGCTATCAAGAGCAAAAAGATGCTCAGTGGCAGCAGACAGACTAGCTCTCTGTCACAATCCTACTCATGCTTCCAGCTCAGCTCTTCCCTTTGATCGCTCAATTTATATAGTAAACATATAATTCAAACTATATTTATCAACTATCAAAATCTCCAACACAATATATATAAAGCACTGAATTTTAAACACAAGCTAGTGTTTGCCACACAAAATTGGTCACTCTGTAATAATTAGTTTAAGGCCTTTTTGGCTGGGTCACAGGGTCTCCAGATAATCTGATGAAGCTTTATTCCAGGTGTGTATGAGGGTATCAGGGGAAGAGTTCAACATATGAAACAGTGTGAGTAGATTTCCTTTCCTAATATGCTTAGACCTTTCCAATGTCATTAAAATTTTATGAGAGGAATATCACCCTTGCTTGGCTATTTGAACAGGGGCATCAATTTTGTCTTGTTTTAAAAATGGAATTTATGTACCAGCATACAGTTGGTCATTGACATGTCAAATGCAGATCTTGTGGTGAAAAACTAATGTCTTATACCAACAGTATAGTCTATACTAAACTAGCACTGTATTCTCTAGAGAATACTTCCCCAATTATCTCATTTTCTTACCCATTGTGTCCTAGTCATGCCAGGCTTTCACTCTTTCTACACATACCTGTACTATCTGCAATGTCTAGCTCTAGCTTTTGCATGTGGCTAGCTTTTTCTGATCATTTAGTTCTCTTATTGGCTTTGTTCATTCCCTCCAGTCAGTGTTCCATCACAATCATAAACCCTTCATATCAGTTAATCACATCCAATAATCCCAATATGTGTTTGTCTTTCTTTCTTTCTTATAATTTATTCACTTTGTATCCTGGGGTAGCCCCCTCCATCTCCTCCCACTCCCACCCACCCCCTTCTTCTCACCCTATGCCCCTTCCTTAATCCACTGATAGGGAGGGACCTCCTCCCCTTCTATCTGACCCTAGCCTATCAAGTCTCATTAAGGATGGATGCATCATCTCCCTCTGTGGCCTGGCAAGGTTGCACCCCCCAGGGGGAGCTGATCAAAGAGAACTCAATATAAAACCAGATACACTAAATCTGTTAGAAGAAAAAGTGGGAAAGAGCCTTGACCTCAATTGGCACAGGAGACAACTTCCTGAACAGAACACCAACAGCACAGGCTCTAAGATCAACAATCAATAAATGGGACCTCATGAAAAGCTTTTGTAAAAGAAAGGACACTGTCATCAGAACAAAACAATAGGCTACAGACTGGGAAAAGATCTTCACCAATACTACATCTGATAGAGGGCTAATATCAAGGATATACAAAGAACTGAAGAAGTTAAACACCAACAAAGCAAGTAACCCAATTAAAAGATGGGGTACAGAGCTAAATAGAGAATTCTCAACAGAGGAATATCAAGTGGCAGAGAAACATTTAAAGAAATGCTCAACATCCTTAGCCATCAGGGAAATGCAAATCAAAATGACCCTGAGGTTCTACACCATACCCATCAAAATGGCTAAGATCAAAAACTCAAGGGATGATTCATGCTGGAGAGGTTGTGGAGAAAGGGGAACCCTCCTCCATTGCTGGTGGGAATATAA
This sequence comes from Pachyuromys duprasi, assembly GCA_028658305.1. NCBI lineage: Eukaryota > Metazoa > Chordata > Mammalia > Rodentia > Muridae > Pachyuromys > Pachyuromys duprasi. The sequence continues at coordinate 127,591,795 of CM053764.1, forward strand.
CCTTGTACAACCACTTTGGGAATCAATCTGGTGCTTTCTCAGAATATTAGGAATAGAGCTTCCTCAAGATCCAGCTATACCACTCCAGGGCATATATACGAAAGATGCTAAACCATACAACAAGGACATTTGCTCAACTATGTTCATGGCAGCTTTATTCATAATAGCTAGAATCTGGAAACAACCTAGATGTCCTAGATGTCCCTCAACTAAAGAATGGATGCAGAAATTGTGGTACATTTACACAACAGAATACAACCCAGCTATAAAAACAAGGAAATCATGATATTTTCAGGCAAATGGTGGGAACTAGAAAAGATCATCCAATATGTATTTTTCATTCACCATTGCCTAAAATTCCCAATGGTGCATCCAAACAAGAAACTGCTCTTTTGGGACAATTTATATATTTATATATCTATGACCTAGTTCAATAATACCACAGAATTCGCGCTAAGAAATTAGCTGAGGCACCCTCTCATTCATTCAACAAATGTAAAAGGCTCCCAGGAAACTAACTGTTCTAAACACTTTGAGTTGAAAGAGCCATGGTGGCCACCTCTGTGGAGTTTACCCTTTAGAACAGAAGACACAGGTTTAGATAACAGTATGTTAGAAAACAAAGGCTATTTTTCTGAATAGATCCCACAGGACATCTGCTCAGTGCACTTTCTCCCTCTCGGGATTTAGTCAAGGACTGGATATCAGGAAAACACCAGGGAGTCCAGCACATAGCATCTATTTCAAGTGTGTCCACAGAGCCTGTGAATCTCATCATGCATCCTTGGAAACTGATTGAGGTGTCAGTTACCCTGATATATATACCACACAAGAGGCTAATATCATCTATGGACCGTTGGGGCTAAATGTGTGTTGGCTGCATTAATGAGTAGATAGACAAATACACATCAGCCAAACTGCAGAGTCATGATCTTGATTCTGCCAAGACCAAAAGTCAACAAAATGAGAAGTGATATACTAATTACAAATGCCAGAATGTTCAACCAGTAGGAAGCTAAAGTTATGTTGAGAACAGAACAATGAAGTACATGGGATGTCAGCTTAGATTACTACTCGTCAACAAAGCTTATACAGCACTGGCTGCCAGTTGAGAAAACACGAAGAATAAATGGTGTGCTATCCCAGACCATCACATGCATCCCCTGCCAAAGCGACCTGTGTATGCCTATTCACAAGAAAGAGAGAGGAGAAAGAGGAGAGAGAGGAGAAAAGAAAGAAAAGACTTGAATAAACTTTAGAAAGTGAAATTCTTACATGATGAAAGCTTTAACACTAGAAGGAAAGAAATTGAGAAAGATGCTAAAAGATAGAAAGACCTCTTATGTTCATAGATTAGATAAATTAATATTGCGAAAATGACTGTCCTTTCAAAAATCAACCTGTGTTGTCAGTATTCATCAGTGAAGACTGCTCAGACGTGGGGTTAAGCCAATAGAAAGTCTTTTAGCTGGCCAGAGATGACACACAGTGTTTGAGATCCTAGTGTTGCTTTGATCCTTTCTCAAGGTGAGCTTTTAAGTGCAAAAACCATGTTCTGGGTTGACATCCTTTAGTCAACAAGAAGCATTAGCCAAAAGTAGAACAACAGAAGCCAAAAAGCAAAATTAGTAAGTACATTTTGAGACTTTCCCAGAACTCGGTGGACTTTGATGGATTAGAACTTTGCTTTAGTTTTGGCAAGTGGTGTTACCTATGTGCTGGGTTTTATAGCCTGAATGGTACTTCTATCATGCAGTCAGTCCTGCTAAGGTCTGGGGGCCATGATATACCTACACATGGAATATACTTGTCCATCAAAATTTCAACTCTATTATCTATTATCAGGACTAGGGAAAACAATGTTAAATTTCATACATATACACAGAAGACCTAGAATAATTTTTTTAAAATTCTGATTAGTCAGAATAATGCAAGAAATATCACCTTACCTTATATAGTCATACTAGAGCCATGGCGATAAAACAGCAATGTGTGTGTGTGTTTGTGTGTGTGTGTGTATGTGTGTGTGCGTGTGTGTATGCAGCATGTGTATGTGTGCCCATGAAGGTCAGAAATGCGAATTGTGTCCCAGAGCTGGAGTTATAAGCAGCTTCCATCACAGGTGGCTGAAGCTGAACTTGAGTCCTCCGCAAGAGAATTATGTACTCTTTTTTTATTTTTTTAGTTTTAGCTAAGCTTTAATTTAATTTTTAATTGAAATTTATTTTTATATTAATTACAGTTTATTCACTTTGTATCCCAGCTGTAGCCCCTCTCTTATTCCCTCTCAATCCCACCCTCCCTCCCTCATCTCCTCCCATGCCCCTCTCCAAGTCCACTGATAGGGGAGATCCTCCTCCCCTTCCATCTGATCCTAGCTTATCAGGTCTCATCAGGACTGGCTGCATTGTCCTCCTCTGTCGCCTGGCAAGGCTGCTTCCTGCTCGGGGGGAGGGGAGTGGTCAAAGAGCCCACCACTGAGTTCATGTCAGAGACAGTTCCTGTTCCCCTTACTAGGGAACCTACTTGGATACTGAGCTGCCATGGGCTACATCTGAGCAGGGGTTCTAGGTTATATCCATGAATGATCCTTGGTTGGAGTTAGTATATACTCTTAACTGCTGAGCCATCTCTTCAGCCCCAAAAGAAATTTCTCAAAATGACAATTCTGTTTTTTCTCTTGGTTGTCATGGCAGTTTTCTTCCTACATCCTCATGTCAAAGGATGCCAAACTGTTTACTTATACTAGTTTCTGTGAATTGTATTCAATTGCATCTCAAATAAAGCTATGTTCAAAAAAGAAAAAAAAGAAAGCTATGTTCAAAAAATAAAAAAAACTGAAAAACTTCTGCCACAAGCATGGCAGCTCACTATCTAGCCATTCATGGAAACAGAATTAGCACAAAGCAGCAGTACCAGTGCCAACCTAAGTTGGTCAAAGACATGCTTTACTGGCATTATCTGATTATCTGGTTAGTATGTGTCACACACACACACACACACACACACACACACCGTTCAATCACAGATGTGTCACCTCATTGATTTTCACCAGCACCTGGATTCTGAATTCATCCCAAACCCAGAAAATTATGACTCTCAACAATTGCAGGTTTTTGCGTTAGATACCTAGACATTTAAAATCAGTGCATCATGAGATCATCACCACCGGAGGCTAGCTCGTTCTGCAGCTCTCTTTATTGCTACTGAAGGTAGAAGCTGCAAATCAGAAAATCCTCAGCCGTGCCAGCTTGCAGTGGATCTCCCAAAGAGTCTCTGCTGTCACTCTTGCACCTGACAGGGTAACAGGGTGGCCAGTGACTGGGCTTCGAAGCTTCAGGTTTGCTGGCTTGGTCTGTCGAACACAGAGAAGGACCTGCTCAATGTCTGTGTGTACCACAGGGGTCAGGAATGTGGTTAGAGCCTTTGAGTCATTAAGAAAAGCAAGGAGTGCTGGAGAGAGGGGAGACGGCTCAGTCAGAGTGGCTGCTGTGCAAGCAGGAACACTGGAGTTCAAACGTTCCACACCCACATGAAACGCCCGGTGCCGGGGGGGATGTCTGTAGTCCATGGCTGAGAAGGGACACACAGACAGACAGATTCCTGGAGCTCACTGGCCAGCCAGCCTAGCAGAATGGGGGAGCTACAGGTTCTATGTGAGACCTTGTCTCAAAATATAAGGTGGAGAATAATCCGAGACTCCCAACTTCGATTTCTGCCTTCCACACACACATACATATACGTACACATAGAACATACCTCCTTGCTTTCTGCTTGTTATTACTGCCGTACAGGCAGAACAGTGTGCACCCATGTAAGGGTCACAACATTCACTTCTGTAACGAAAGACCACGTAACAAAGAAAATCAGCAAATTTGTTTATGTTTTTATTGTTCGGTTTGGGGTGAAGTTGTTTTACGGTTTTTTGTTGTTTTGCTTTTAGTTGTGTTTTGTCTGTTTATTTACAGATGGGATCTTACTCTGCAGCCAAGGCTGACCTCAAATTCATGGCAATCCTTCTGCCTCAGCCCGTCCTGTGCTGGGATTAAAGGAATGAGCCACCACATTAGACTCAATCTAAATAGTACATGGCACAGGAGTCCCCAGACATAAAGACCCAAAGACCCAGGGAGCATGTCTATTGTGTTTGGATTCAGTTAAGAATGGGCAACTATATAGAAGGGTAATGGGCCAAAAGGCATAGCAACAGGGGACACAAAGACATGGCAGCATCTATCTGCCCCAGTTTTGTGTTGCCTCCAGTTGAAGAAGCTCTTTTTTTAGCATGACAAGCAGGGCTTGTCTGCAGCGAGGGTCCTATGACCTTCTATGGCTCAGCTCTAATGGCTACGCTCACAACTGGACAGTCAAGGATGTCTTTCTGGGCAACTCCTGCACAGAACAGAGGGGAAGGCTGGGGTAATGATGAGTTTCTATGATCAGTCTTGGAGAAGAGTAGTTTGTAGTTTATACAGCTTGCTTTAGCAGGAGAAAAGAGGTCAGAACACAGCAAGGCAAGGAAAGTCAAAGTGGCTTTGTGATAACTTTCCAGTGCCTTTCAGTATAAAGTCCTAGGGACATCCAAGAGCAATAATCCCCAGCACAGACACACACACACAAGCATACCCATAAACACTCATGCATACATGGACATGTGTGCATGTATGCACACACATATACACACATATGCACACATGCACACACATATACACGCATGCATAAACACACACATGCACACACACACACCTGGTACAAGGCCTACCCAGGATACCCTTGAACTTGTGATCATCTTTCTTCCAGAGTGATCAGATTCTAAGCAGCAAAACTGCTTGGACATTTTATTTATGCAATACAATTTAGCCAGCCTGAAAGTCAATGCTTGGAAACTAGAAAAACAGGAGAGGACTCAAAAAAGGTTGCAATAAGGAAGGATTCTTCCAAAGGAGCTGGAAAAGGAATACAGGTCCTCCTCTACCCCGAGACAAAGCAATGTGCAGGCAAAGGCTGCCTTCCCTGTGATTAAGAGTCTATGCAATTAAAAAAATTTAGGTGGCTGATTGAAGGATAATGCAGCAGATTTTACTCAGCCTCATATACCTCCAGGGACATTGAGTTCTCCTTTATTACTTTTACTGCATGTGCACATTTTCCTTCAGAAATAAAAATTAAACCTCTATACAATTGCTTCCAAAGGCATTTTCCCTTCATGCTTATAATGATTTTCATGAAACATCTGTAGCAAATTTAAATACTCCTTTTTTATATTCACAGTTATCAAGAAACCAATGTAGAATATGAATATACATAGGGATAAATAAGCATATGTTGCTATCCATCCACCTTGTATGGCAAGCGGCTCTCACCTCTGCTTGTCTGTTTACCTCAGGGTGATTATCATTGTCAAGAACATTCACAAATACATGGAGGGATGGAGGTTAACTTCAAAAAGTCATTTTCCCTCTCTTTCATATCCAGTCCTTTATTATTATATGAATAATCAGAAATTAAGATACATTTGCTGTAGCTCTTCCAATTCTTGAAATGAATTTTCTTTTATATGGGTTGAGATAGAAGATATCAATGATAGAATTGAAGACTATTTGTGGGTCATGGTCCAACAGTAACCCTGACAGCAATGTAGAATGTCTTCTCTTTCCAAAGAAGTGATTCCACTTAACACAGTTCCCCCCAAATGTGGATGGTGCACACTCATATCCTCACCTTGGGATACTTGCCATAACTGGGGTTTGACACTGTCAAGCAAAGTTAGTCACAGTTTCACCATCAGTGAGCAGCAGTCACAGACCAAAGCCAAGTCTTTAGAAGAAAATTTTACATTCTCTTACAAGATAGAAATATGGCAGAATATTGAATTGAAGCGATCTAATAATGTGTCAATTTTCATTGAGAAAACAGACTTGATCCAGCTCTGTGGGTCAGCTTTTAAAAACCTATCCCTCCAAAGAGGTATTTTTATGCCTCCATGTTATTTAATTTCTCCAAATTGTCCAGGGGCAAGTTGTGTTTTCCTCTGTTTCCACAATTGATAATGTTGACCCTTTGTCATTCTGGTCACCATCCTGCCCAGTGTTCCAAGTAGATGTGTAGACAACACTTGGATATTCAGATCTTGAGTAGGAATATAAAGATCTAGAAATGCCTCGATAGAAAAATCACATGCTTCAAGCATTTGAGGAATAATACTCACAATGTTGTCTATACAGTTCTGCAACTCTGGAGTCATTATCCTCTTTACTGAGCTTTCTTATCCACCTAGTCACATGTCATCTTAATCTACAATCCGTGCTCTATATCCTTGCTCTATAATATACTCATTTTTCACATGTGCCCGCTGAACTCTTTTTCTATTCAGTAAAGAATATTGTTCTTCACAGTTTGGTTCTTCTTTGAATTGTACTAACTGAAGCTACTTCAAGGTTAATAATTAATTTTCAGAAATGGAATGTTATACGTTCGTGTACATATATCTATAACTACCGTTTGCAATTTTGCAGTTTGTGGAACTTATGCTATTGTTACAAAGAAACAAAGATTGAATTTTTACAGGTTAACTGCCCGGCTATGCACAGAAACAATGTCCCTAAAAATATAGCAACTAACTTCCTGACAATCTTCCAGATGCTTTACACATGTTATTTCCAATTATTTTCCTTATTTTGTTGATTAGGCCTGCAGAGACTGATGCGCCAGCCAAAGACCATGCATGGAGAGGACCTACACTCCCTGGTCAGAAGCTGTCTCTGACATGGACTCTGTCTGATGAATGCTCTTTGATCACTTCCGCCTGGTGGGGCAGCCTAGCCAGGCCACAGAGGAAGAGGATGCAGGCAGTCCTAATGAGACTTGATAAGCTGGGGTAAGATGGGGGGGGGGGCTCGCCTTTTTGAGGGCAACGGGGGGATGAGGGGAAGGAGGGTGGAACCGTGAGATGAGGGAGGGGTGACAATCAGGATATAAAGTGCATGAATTATAAAAAGTAAACTTAAAAGAAAAAGAAAAGAAAATAGGCACACATGGAAAGTAACTGCCCCAAACCACATCTATATCTATATAGATATAGATATAGATGCCTGAGGACTACATCCAATCTTAAAGGTTGAGTGCTAACATAACCTAACCTGCTTCTTACTATAGCTTTCTTCCCTTTTTCAGTAAATCAATAGATCCAGATCTATCAGTTTCAGCAAATGTTACAATTAACAAGTTTGAAGTAGTTGTCAATGGCATTCTAAATTTTGTCCACCCCCAGCTTAGCTTCCAGCAATGTAATGGATCAGTTACAGAATTGAGACACCTCCCCAAAATAAAGAAATGAAGGCAAAAAAGATACAAAGCTCTGTAGGCTTCTCATTTTTCTCTGTTCAGTAGATTTCATCCCATTCTTTGAAAACTAATCCTACCTAGCCTACATGTAAAGGATGATAAGAGAGAACTTCCATAGTGAGAAATTTTGAAACATTATTTCTAAGGGTGTTGCTGTGGGGAGAACGATAAACTGCTGTTTGGCTTAGTGTTCCCAACCACACGAAAAATGGCCCAAGCACAGGAAGCATTTGCTGTGGACTAGCCGGCCTCTTTCAGATGTTGTGCACAGACCCTCAGCGGGGATCTGTTTGATGTTCGGAGCAAAAAAATTCAACATGACCCTTGAGTTCCCAGAAAGGACGTTCTTGGCTCCTGAGGACCTATGGCTTCCTGAGTTTTATCTATAATGTTTTCATTACCTACAATATTGATTCATTAGAAGTTTTCTAATCTGAAAAGATTTCCTTCTAATGCTATCAAGTCCTGGTAGTTCCACCAAAATCCAACAAACACTTTGAGCACCCACTATACACTGTGTTGGCCATTATATATAATAACAATAAATCTAATACAATTTCTATACTAAAGAACTTCAAAATTGTATAATGTAGGACATAGGGAAATTACATTAAATATTATCAAATTCATAAATGTTTAATCTAAAAGGGTGCAACCATGGATTAAACAATGATATTGTCATTTGAGTAATAAAGCTATGCAAGTTGCCTTGGCTGATGGCTGGCTACACATTGAGGTGGGAGGTTGTCACCCCTGACCCCTTAGAGATACAACACTTAACATTCTACCATGCTGAGACTCAGAAAACTACCCTAACTACAACACTTTGTCCAGCTCAGAACTTTAAACAACAGTGGATTATACAGCCTTTCTTGCCCCTCTGTTCTCCAGCCTTCCTACTTCCTGTGAGAGAGCCTTCTCCCCCGAGGCAGGAACTCCTCCCTGAAAAAGCAGGCTGTGAGACCCAGGAAGACTTATGGTGACTTCTGTCATCGCTGACATCAAGCAATACTTCTGCTTACTGTTCAGGAAGGGATATAGTTCATCATGGCAAGGAAGTCTTGGTGGCAGAAGCACAAGGCAGCTGGTTACACTACACCCAGGAAACAGAGAATGGACAGAAAGTATAGCGAGAAAGACCTTAAGGCCCAGTGCTAGTGACCCACTTCCTCCAATAGGGATAAACGTCCAAGCCGCATTAGCACCCAGGAACCAAGGGGATATTTCACATGAAGCCACATCAGTTACTGCTTTCTTTTGCGTTTGTCATGCTAGAAGGGTCTAGCCCCATATTCAAGGGGAAGAAATGTCACACAGTCAAGCCAAGATGAATCTGAACAAATGGATCTTGATTGGTTTCTCTCTCAAATTCGTTGCCACCATTAACTCAAATCCTATTTATTCAGTTTCTACATAGAAATACATACATTGTGGAGCCTAGGCACAATGATACAGTTCATTCATAAGGCAGTTTGATAACTGTGCCTGGCCTTCATCAGAGCAGTATCTTTCTTCAGCTGGCAAAAACTCGTAACTGGCCAAAACGCCAAGAATAAGTGGTACGGGCGCAGTCAACACTCAGCCCCTCAATCAGCTATGGTAGCCCCCTCCCTAACCCTGCTAAGGTTTGGGGAACACAGGAGGAAAGTGGAGCAGAAAGAATATAAGAGCCAGAGGATGGGGAGATATGCGGGGGGGGGGGGAGATGTCTTCTTGATATGACACAGCTGTTTACAGAGGTCCCCAGAAGAGTGCACCTGTGAATATTTCATGGTGGGTGGGGAAAAGACCTATGAGACTTCATTCATCTCTCCCTGAGGACAATTGGCAGTTAATGGCTATTGGGGAAAAGGCAGCATTTTCTTCAGTGGTGTGACCACTGATAAGTTGCCCTGGCTCCAGTAAATTACCCTCACCCATGCTCAGGCAAGAAAGTAATTGAGCTCAATGGGTCAAACACACAAAGAAGACGTGAAAGGGGGGCTTGCTGAGAAGGAGAGGGCCAACTCTCTTGGGAAGCATGAGATGCTTCTTGAACATCAATCATCAGCCCTTTGGCTCTGATGTTTTGTAAAGACTCCCTTGAATGTATAACCAAATGCGAAGTTTGCTCACTAATATCTCAAATTTGTAGTTCATCTGAAGAATCTAGAATAGTGAAGGGAAGACATTTCCACTCTCCAACAGATTTGTATAATTTTATTTTCTTGATGAATTAATAATTTTTATGGAGTTACTTACAGGGACATGGGAAATGTATGGACAGCTACACCACTGAAGAAAAATCTCTGTCTCTCTCCTCTATCTGCTGCCTTTGTATCCTCAAGGATAGGAAGAGCCTGATGAGTCCATATACATATGTGTGTGTGTGTGTGTGTGTGTGTGTGTGTTATTGCCTTAACAAAAGGAATTGTTTCCTACCTCAGCCTTCATATTCTTGTCCAGGTCTGTAATGTAACCAGACAGCATTATGTCTTGGGAATGTAACCTGAACACCTCATGGCTATGAGCTTTTGTCTCCTTGCCTAATCAGGGCTTTAGATCTACGATGCCCAACGTAACACATAAGGCAGTATTAGGCCATGCCAGGCCTATGCAATCACTCAATTCACTGAACGAAGCAATTTGTGTCCAAGTCATACAGCTTAGATTTATTTACACCAATTGAACCATTGAGTGTCATTTCATGTCCTAGCCTTGTTCTGATGATGGCACATAATTCAGGAATGCTGAATTGGAAGAGCCATCTCCTGGGAGTAGTTCACAAGAACCAGAATAACACGCACCTGCTTTGTCAATTTCCATTTAAGCAGAATTAGAGGTTACCTTAACAGATGCTCGGAGCACTAATAATGAATGAGCATTTTCCCTCTGTGGATTTTATAATAAATTCAGAAAAGGTCCGGTTCTGACGCCTAAAGGGCAGCAACTCTACATCACTGACAATATGCTATTAGCAGTCATTCTCACGGCTGTTCTTCGGGCTTGGAGTAGAGAGCCTTGTGTTTTGTTTTATGGCACTGTTGCATCATTTTCCAATTTGAGCTGGAGCTCATTTGATGTGTGGAAGCACTGCAATTTTTCACATAAAGTGTAACAGTGGCTATTCATAGATTCCATGCATTCAGGGCCTCTCCACACATGGGGTGTTGTATTCATAACCAGTTACTAGACAGTCAGCAATAGTCTGTCTTACAGGCCAGGATTGGATCTTCATCTTCTTTCCCAAAATGTTTCCCTACACAGGTTTCCCAAATATAACCCCTGCTCCCCATACCCTTCACATATTTAGCCCAAGTCTAGTGTATGTATATGAGCAGGGTTTTCTTTTTAGTCCCTTAACATTCTACCTTCAAACATCTTCTGCATCATTCTTACCCAAAAAAAAGCAATAAAAATTCCACTGTTGCAGATATTGCAGAGCAAACTTATGTAAATAATATATTTAAAAACTTTTAAAAATATAATTATAATTAAAAGTGAATTGGTTATAACTTAGCTGAAGAGATAATGTTCAACTTGTTTATTCTAAAGAATAATGGATAAAGGAAAACTGGAAAAGAAGAAAAGGCAAGAAGAGAAAAGTTATTTTGTGTTTAATGACCTAGAGATGGAAGAGGGGATTTCAACAAAGAGGAAACAGACCTCCGTGACAGCATTAAACTGGAATAGACCGACTTTAGAAGCCTCTGTGGATTAATTCTCCACCACAGAGCAGTGCATTTGTTAGACTGTACTAAGATGGCATGGAAGGAGCTTGGAGAAATGGCTCAGGAGTTAAGGGCAATCCACTACTCTCTTCCAGAGGGCCTCAGTTCAGTTCCCAGCACCTGCTCTCACACAGAGAGACACACACGCAGAAATGCATACACGTAATTAAAAACAGAAATATATCTTGAGGCTGGAGAGATGACTTGGCAGTTAAGAGCTCTTGCTGCTCTTCCAGAGGACCCAGGTTTGATTCCCAGCGTCCACGTGGTAGTTCACAATAGTCCACGGTTCCTTTTCCTGGGGATCCATTTCTTTCTTCTGACCTCTGTGGACACTGGCCCCTCACGATGTACATACAGAGAAGCTAAACATCCATGCATTTAAAATTAAAATAAATAAATAAATATTTTATTTTTTAAAAAGATATTGATTTAGAAGGCACTGTCATTTCAGGTGTCTTGATTAGACATGGGGATGGCTAGATAATTTTCATCTTGGTAGGGGACATGTCAGAATTCTAGAGTTGTTTAAAATGGCAGAACTCACCGCAATGCCTCAAGCAGGCAGGGCACATGCAAGCTCCTGAGCCCCTAAGCTCCTGCTCAGCCTTCCTGACTCACAGATGACAGGAGCTGTTTCCTCACTGGACACTGTTTGTTTGTTTGTTTGTTTGTTTGTTTGTTTCTCTCTCTCCGTATCTCCTCCCAACTGGTTTAGAAGCCTTAAAGCGCTTGTGATTTTCCACAAATGTGCAGGAGTCGGGGGAGGGGGTGTTCCACAGCCTCTGGTTAATGTCTGAAACCATGAATACCACCAAATCTGATACATTCTGGGTGTCAGACAAACTTTGGTTCCTCAATTGTGCAACCAAAGAGATTAACAATAATAAAATTGAACAATTATAACAAAATATGCTAATAACTGTGACATGACCAATACTTTGTTCCCAAATATCTTGTTGCATATTACACCCTTCTTATTGACTGTAGGGAACAAAATATCAGAAAGGAGCCATTAAGTATAACTACTGTACTGGCTGAATGTTTCTATCAAGTGTGTCAGGGACAGAATCTATTAATCTAGAATAGAAATTTTACTTGTATGCGTATATTTCAGTGTGTGTGTGTTTTATATCACTTCTGATTTAAGCAGAAAACAAATTTGATAAAAATGTACAATAGTCTCCCATCATCTGGTTTATCTTTATGCAATTTTACCTAACCTTGAAAAATTTCAGTCTGTAAATACTAAGTAGAAAAGTCCAGAAATAATGTATTCATCTTAAATTGCACACTTCATTGCAATCACTTTTCTCACCACTGTGACCAAATGCCTAACAAAAAAAAAAAGCAACTTTCGGTCCTCCCTTGTCCCTCTCAAAATAATACAATCAGCTAGGGACCAAGCGTTTTTACACAAACCTGCACTTGACATCTAAACTACAGCATTTCACCTCTAGTTGCCACTGACTGATATCATACCCTTGTGCAAAAATGTATTCAGTTAAGCCTCAACAATTGCTGTAATCTTACGTTTTGATGCTGTTTAAAATCCTTAAGTTGCTTCTAAGACTCAAAGCCATCTCTTACCTGTGAGTTCCTATAACATTAAAAAGTTACACACTTCCAGTAAACAACAGCACAAACAGTGTAAGCGCACCCATCCTCAAAGAAAGGAATGGGGAATCTATTAAGCAAAGATCAAACTAACCAGGGCATCGGTGGCTCTGTGTTCAGCATCTGGGGCTCACTATAACATTATCTGGACTCTAATTGTCTTGAGTAGCCCTCCCCGCGCCCACATCCCTCCAGTCTGGTTTCCTGCAGCACATGTGACTTCACTTGGGGCCAGATCCACTCTGTGCTTGCAGCCCTTCCTCAACCGATGCCACCTGTTTCTGGCATCTCCAGTATCAGCAGCCTACTGAAGCTTCAGCTTCACAGATGATGACTTGGTGGACTCAAAGAGGTAGCAGTAGTTAGGACCACATTCTAAATCGCAACACACCCCACCTCCCAACCTCCCAAAACAGCACCACCAGTCAGAGACCACGTGTTCAAACATATCAGCCTGTGGTGGACATTTTACACTCAAACCTCAAAACACACCGTATTAAGTAGCATAACAACATCTCACACCGACCCCCCCTCCCCAGAACATAATCATTTTTATCCAGTGTAAACATGCTATCCACCCCTTACCTACTTAGTAGGCTTCTCATCTCTCATATTGATTATCAATGTTCATAGTGATTGTAAATGATTCTTATGCCACTCAATAATGGTCCCAAAGCATGAGTATATTACTTCAATTTTTATTAACATTTCTATTACTTATCATTCCCTTATTTGTAATAATTATAAATTAATTATAATTTTAAATCATGAGTTTAATTACAACTATAAATTCATTATAATTATAAATTAAACTTTATCACTATATTATAATAATTATAAATTGAACTTTGTAGGGAAACATCTTGGTATATACAGGGCTCAGTACCATCCAGAGTTTCAGGCCTGCACTTGGGGTCTTGGAACATAATCCCGATGAGTAAGTGATGACTTGCCATTATCTTTTTCAAATCCATTCACTTAGCAATGAGGAAGTGATACTCAGATGAGTTACGAGACCACTGTGGCTAATTACCTAATAGAGCAGAGCACATGTTGGAATGTCTTTTAGTTCAATGTCCTTCCCTTCATGCTACATGCACTAGTTATTTTGAGTATTATTTCTATTATAGATTGACAATATTTTTCTCAATGTTTTAAGAAAAAAATTATTCTGGATTGTATTTAGTTAATCGATGGTCTCATAACTTATTAGGTCTAAGGTAGACAGACCATGCCGGGAAACTTAGGAAAAGACAAAAGTGAACTAAGAAAAAAGCTCAAAGACTAGCACCGAAAGATATGACCAGTTCATGTTAAAACATTTCCAGGGGAAACTGCGACTCATTATAGCAACATCATTTTGAATATCCATTACACAATTGAATTTCCCACTCAGAACCCCAGAACTTTAATAAAATCTAGTTTATCAGTATGCGTACATAGCAGTTAGGCTATATTTTTTAATTCTGAACTCTACAAAGAAAAGGATTTATTTAAAAGACTCAAACATAGTTTGTTGTGATGATTACATATTACATAGTCAGGTAGAGTAACACATGGCAGAATTTTCACCCACTTCTAAGTGGCAACTTCTGGTTCCTGGGTTTTACAAATTCTCATAGTTAAACCTCTGTTTTGGGTCAGTTTAAAACTGATTTCCTCTCAATCTGTCCAAGTATTTTTGAGATATATGATTTTTTTCTTTATAGTTTATAAAGTAAACTATCCTGGACTACACCAAACAGTTGCTAACACTGTCTGTAGGATGTCTGTACTTCAGTGGGATTCCTCAGACTCACTTATCATCAACATCTTGTCAAACCTGTCATTAATGTATCATACATCTTTCCTAAAGCAGCTTCACTGACTTGAGCATTTTGTGCTCTCTCTAATTGAAATCTTAAATTTTTAAACTCTCTTCAGGCATAATGTAGTAAAAGGAAGTCTTTCTTTGAGCCATTCTTTGAGAAGTTGCTTACCTTTCAGTAAGATACAAGTTGAAATACAATCCACCACTGAGGTGATTTGAATGAGAATGGACCCCGCAGACTCCTACAAAACTTCTTAAGACTTGGTCCCCACAAAAGTGATGGAATTATTTGGGAAGGATGAGGTGCTATGGCCTTCTTGGAGGAAGAGTGCCACTAGGGGCAAACTTTGAGGTTTCAAAGGACACCATTCAGGTGTCCTGTCTACTTCCTGCTTGTGGGCTCTATATGAGTTCCCAGCTGCTGTTTTAACCACCTGTTACTATGACTACCTTATTCCCTTATAAGGCCCAAGTCCCTGGAATCATAAGCCAAATTACACTAATTTTTGTATAATTTGCCTTAGTCATAGTGCCTTGTTACATCAAAAGGAAAAAACCAAGGCAGAAGCTAGTACCAGGGAGTGGGCTATTGCCATAACAGACAGACTATGTTGTATTTTGGAGGAATATGAAAATCTTTGGGACTCTAGACTAGAAAAGTAGTTGGATGCAGTAAGCAGAACTTAATGGGCCATCCTAGTAGGGGCTCAAGAAACAACAGGGCTAAGAGCAATGTGGGTTATGGAAGCCCAGCTCAAGAGGTATCAGAGAGAAACAAGATCAGTAACTGGGCTAGAGACCATTCTAGTGATATTGTGGTAAGGAGTGTAGTGGCCTTCTGCCTTTGAACTAAGAATTTGCTTAAAGCTAAATTGAAAAGTAATGGGCTAGCTACGTTGGTGGAGGAGATTGCAAAACAGCCTAATATTGAATCTCTCATGTGGCTATTAGCAACCACTCTTACACAGATCTACAATGAAAAAGAGCAAGTGGGCCAAAAAGAAATACAAAATATACAGTTTGAGGATAAAAAAAGAGCACCCAAAAACTTAGCATTAGAACCAAGGAAATTAAAGAGAGAGAGAGAGAGAGAGAGAGAGAGATTAAGAGATTAAGAGATGAAGGAGAGGCCTGATCCAAACTAGAATAAAAAGACGGATGCCTTGAGACAAGACTCCACCCAACTAAGCTTCCAACCTGAGAAAAGAAAGGTCCCAAGGAGAGTTCTGTTCCTGAAAAGCAACAGTAAGGGAAGGCTGCTGCAATGCGATTCAAGAGGGCCAGGCGCCATCCCAAGCGTGCAGGCAAACGCGGCAGTGTTGTTCATGTGGTATTAGTTTTCAAGTCACAAAGGGCACATGAGTATGGAGGTTGTGGGATCTTATTCCATGGTTCAGGAAAGCTGCTGAAGGCAGGCGTGTAGCAAAGGAGCCTCTTAATGGAAGCCCAAAGAGGCCATTGTGCAAAGCTGTGAAAGTGGAGCCTGAGTTGAACTGGAGACCTCGAGATGCTGAAGATGCCAGAACAGTGAGATATCTGGCAAAGAGAGCAGACAGAGAGCAGATCCAGGCCAAGAGGAAAAAAATATGTGCTTCAGGAAGCAAAG
Organism: Pachyuromys duprasi; assembly: GCA_028658305.1. Lineage (NCBI taxonomy): Eukaryota > Metazoa > Chordata > Mammalia > Rodentia > Muridae > Pachyuromys > Pachyuromys duprasi. The sequence continues at coordinate 127,607,882 of CM053764.1, forward strand.
CTGGAAGGGCTGAGCCAGTAACCCCCCTGACATTAGGCTTCAAGGTAGAGGATTTACAGTTTGCCTTCTAGGTTTGGACTTTGCTTTGCTTTCCTCATTGCACATCAATTGCTCCTTTTGGAACAATAGTGCCATTGTATGTTGAAAGTATGCAATTTGCTTTTTTAATTTACAAAGTGTTAAAATTAAGAGATTGTCTTCTCAGAAGAGATTTCGAGCTTTAGGTTTTCCTCTAAAAAACTGAGACTGGTGATGATGGGGACTTTTGAAGTTAGACTAAGTACATTATGCATTATGATATAACCACATGAGCCTATGGGGGTGAGACAGAATGCAGTGGTTAGAATGAGAAGCCCCCTATAGGCCCATATATGTGATCTTTACTCAGTTTGTGAAACTGTTTGTGTCATTGGGAGTGAGCTTTGAGGTTTTAAAAGACTCCTGCCATTCCCAGTGTGCTCCCTGTCTCCTGCCTGTGGATCAGATGTGAGCTCTTAGCTACTGTTCCGGCCATGCCTTCACTTAGTCACCCCAATTACACTCTTTCTTTTATAAACTGGTCATGATGTCTTATGACAGCAATATAAAAGAAAGAAAAAAAGACAACCACTAGAAGAAGATGGAGATTCCATAAATGTGCCCCATTCTGCTGCACTGTACATGTTTATATCTTCACACACACACTAACACATATACACGCACACACGCGCACACCCACACCCACACAGGCAAACACATATGTGCCAGGTCACATCTACTACCAAGGAGCTTGCAAATCCAAATCAGGAAGCCTACTTGAATACCAACTCTCCAATCCCCAGGTTCTCTTTAAACTCTATCTGTCCTTAGAGAGAAGAGATTCTGTTATATCTTAAGAAATCCAATATTAATGACTCTTCTCTTCCAACATGATACTTAACTCACAGTGGATTTCTAACCCTGTTAAAACTACTTCAAATTGTAATGTTATAGAGAATCCATCATTTGATACAAAACTGCAGATAATCTTTAAAAGATAACCACACCTTTGGTTTTTACAATATATTGTTTTTATAAATCCAAATTACAGTATGTAATATATATAACTTTAGCAACATATTAATGTTTCTTTACACTCCCTAAGCCTAAGCACTAAGTGAAGAGACCTGGATATAAGACAAAATCATACTGAGCTCTAGAAGAAAGCCACACTGAAATTCTAAGCCACTCACAGAAACCTACTGAGCAGTAATCCCCACAGTGGGCAGCTCCGAGCCACCATGTGCTCCTGCCTGTGTTCCAGTCAATCTTGTTTCTTTCATTTAAATGATCTTAGGTACGCTTGCTCGGGGTACCTCCTAAAAGAAAAAGAAATATATTTATACATAAATATATAATAACATATATTAGATACATTATATATTTATGTATAAATATATAATAACATATATTAGACATATTATATATTTATATATATTATATATGCATGCGTATAAATAAATATGTATAAACTATATATACTATATATATTATTTGACTAAAGTCATATATATATAAAACTAAAGTTCTTTTCATAATGCATTTAAGGCTTTCAAAGTGACGAGAAAGGCCTAAGCGTTATTTTAGCAGCCACAGTTCTCAACCTCTGAGTAGCTCTCTTTCTGTCTGTCTTCGACGGAAGTCTAGAGCCCAAATGGTTAAGGTCTGAAAGGCGGGAGTAGGGTAGGAAGAGGCAAAACCTTGTTCACAGCAGGATCCCTGAAAATATCAAAACACTGTCTGTCGTCGCCTTTTGTGAAGGCAGCCCTTCAGCTATTTGCTCAGTTTCTACGAACTTGGTGATGAATGAGGTTTTTCCAAGGGCTTTTACACACAGCTCTGTCATTTCACTGGGGCTCACTGAGTACTTTAAACAGATGAAGACAAAGAAAGCCAGCCATATAATTCAGCGTCTGATTGCTTTTCCACATGTCAGTCCTGAACAGCACAGCTCCCCCTTGAGCAGCGTCGAGTGGCTGCCTGATTGAATCTGCTGAAAGCTGATAAATTTTGGAATGCTCTTTCAACACAAGGGAAACGGCATCTAGATGCAGCGTGTTCTACGGCTCTCTGTACCTGGCAATCAGTGCACCACAGCGTGCAGCGTACATCTGAGCGGGGGAGAAGCTACCGAGCGTTCCCCGCCCTCTTCCGAGTTATCACCAGTACCTGGAGGACAGGCGCTGCTCCGTGTGTTTTGGAGTGTTAACTGTAATCATAGTCTTTAAGTAATAGGTTATTGCTTTTAAAAGGATTTTAAGAAAGAGCACTTGCAGAAATAATTCTAAAGGATACAGTGAGGAAAGAATAAATGGGATTTTCTACTGCCTAGGAAAAGGTGCACTTAACTTTTTTCAACACGTGCCTCCAGGTGCACGTGGAGGCTGGGGTCAATGTGCAGCACCCTATCCAACCGCTCTCCACGCTACAGTTTTGAGAAAGGGTCTCTCGCCGAGCGTGGCGAGACTGTCTGGCCAGGATTCTAGCACGCCACCTGTCTCACCCCTCAGCGCCGGGGTTACAGACAGATGCCACCGTGCCAGGATGTTGACGTGGGCGCTGAGGATCTGACCTCAGGCCCTCATGTTTGCGCACCAAACATCTTACCCTCCAAGCTGTCTCCCAAGCCTCTCTGCTTATTTTAAATGTGGCCCTGTTTTCAAGGGAGGATGAGAAAGGGGTAGTACATGCAATCAATCTACAGGCTATGCCTGTAGAGGTCAGGGAACAAAACCCAATCCCAGTAGAGGGAGTGGCACAGGGAAGAGAGAACAGGATCTAACCTTAGGATACAATTTAGTGCGGGTGGTGTGGGAGAGGAAAATGCTGCGTTGCAACTCCACCTCCTTGGTTCTACTTAGCTTCAGATACATCACCTCCTGGTGCTTCATCAACTTCCCCTTGAGAGTGATTTTTGCTTGTGCATTACTTTGAAAGAGTTACTTTAAAAGGCTTTATGTAACACATCCTGGTAGAAGCTCTCCCCTGGACTCCGGGCACAGTCTATTCCACCCAGCTAAATAACAACAGCTCACAGGAAAATTATGCATAATCAATAGTCTGTCCACCGATTCAAATACCCCCGGGGTCCATTTCTGCAGTTTATCGTACATATATTCCAGGCTCAAGAACAGTGGTGGCTATGGATTCATGCACAGCTGTTTTACTCCTGTTAGGGCGAGATTATATTCAAGTGCTTTGCAAGAGCAGATGTTTTAAGAGCATGATAAGCACATGACTTCTGTCAACAGATGCTTTTGTATTTGCGTAACAGAACATTGATAGCCTATTGTCCCCTTGATAGTGGAGGGGAGGGTAGAAACTGCCGCCATCGGTTTTCCTAGACATGGATAATCACAGACCTTTTCGTCCGTCCTCCTCCTTTCAAGCACGGAGAGTGTCTCTCCTTCCCTCACTTCCTCTGAGAGTGGCACTTCCCTCATTCTGGCTCGGATCCTCCCCACCTTCTCCCACTGGATTGAATTTGACTTTTCCACGTGAAGTCTCGGTGAGCTGGAACAACCTAAATGTGCCAGTGTCCTCTACAGAACGCCATTTTCTCTGGTGGGTTGGTAACCTGCTCCAATACAATGAGTTTAGGTAACAGCTGATTTCCTGAAAGTCAAGAGCTTGCTGGGCAGTTCCCTCCCACATCGGTAGTACAAAAATCTGCCACCATGGTAAAGAATATGCCACTCATGCATCAGAAAAGGCTGCCAATCTTGCCGTTTTCAAATAAGCAGAATGCATATAGATCTAAAGCAATATTAGCCAAAATACATGATCTGGTGGTCTTTTACATATGGAACACAGATGGAGTTGTAGAAAAGTATGTGTGCAGTACTTACTCCCTAGGATTTATGAAGTGCTTTTTTTGAGATAAGTGCAGCTATACAAGTGAGTTCAAGAATCTTCTAAATTCAGAATGTTTTAAAGTGCTACCTAGAATGAGAGACTGATTTTCCTTTTCAAGTTTTTCTGTCCAAATAAACACAGCCTTCCACTTCTGCATTCAGTACTCATATTCAATACAACCTCCTGCATCCCACAACATTATCAGCCATTCAGAGCTTCAGAATTTCTTTCCAAACGGCCATTGCATGTCCATCTCAGCTGAGGGCCAATCATCCCACCAACGCTTACACACTGTCTATTATCTATGTGCCTTAACATGAACTTGGGACATCAGAGTAAAATGGCTAATGGTAAGGAGCAAATACCTAAGCAGGTTGTTCAGCTAAAGAGTGTTTGGGCAGAAGGCAGCACACGGAGAGCTAGGAAAAACACTTTTTCTGGATACAAAATGAACTCACCGAATGTGGATACCCATAGAAAGAATCATGCTTCGCTTTCTACTCGTTTTCATACTCTCTTGTCTGACTGGGAGAGGACCCTGGTGCTTCTCAGGTCAACGTAAGTATTATACACATACATCCTGTTACAAGATGTGAAGTGGAACTTCTTTGCAGTTGTAGAATTCCAACAGAAATATCAACACAAGAGACAGTGGATGATAAAGAACTAGTATCTATAGACAGATGTTAGATTAGTCAAGACTTATCGATGGTGACAAAACAGCCATCAGAGTCCAGGACCCCACCTCTAGCCCACGTAAGAGAAAGCTAGAGATTAATTAAGGTATTATTTAAAGGGTGTGTGTAGAGGCAGAAAGAGTTGAGTACAGTGCCCTCCCTTCTATCACCCTCAAGGATCACCATCTCTAGGGAAAAGAGAGCTCATCAACAATCCTGGTACTTTCTATAGACAGGGAAAAGGCCTTGCAGATGGTTTCTAGCTACATTTATAAGCAGTCAGCTCTATGCAAATATTAATACAGAATGCAAGGAAATGCCTGAGGAAAAATTACCTATACCTAAAGTTGGGGAAAATTCTCTCAACAAAGACATATGTCAGCTCCACGCCTTTAAAAGCACAAAACGGGAATCTGTTTCAGGCAAATGACAACAGGACAAAAATTACAGGGCAAAGAACGAGGGCAGCATTTACTCCAACATCAGTGATGATGTTTGATGTTTCCTGTGGTCAAGGGACACTTTAGACAGGAGCAAGAAAAAAAAATGCCTTGAAAGGCACACATTAAACAAGCTCACTGCTGAAAAGCTTTTGCCAGCAGGAAGATACTGTGTATACCATTGGGGCAGGAAGGGTCACAACCATCTGCAAGCCAAGAAAAGACAATTTGTCTGGCACCTTGATCTTGGACTTCCAGCCTCCAGAACTATTAGAAAGTAGGCTTCTGTTGTTCGAGCTGCTCTGCCTGTAGCTGGAAGAACTGAATTCATAAAGATACTGACTTGTAGCTAGGGCATGTGCACTGACCCACATGAGGAAAAGAAGACGATGTAAGGATGGACACTGTGTGAACCTTGATGCAAAGCAGGAAGCATCAGTGACCAGGTAACAGCGGCAGCCACGCCATCCTTTGTCCTTCTTCTAAGTTTATTCTCCCCATACTACTGACCCTGGTGGGAGCAAGGAACTGAGCACACAAGGAAAGAAGTGCAGGAGTAGCAGAGAGTGACGAGAGAACCTATAGCCTGAGCAGCAAAGGTGTCGAGAGACTGTAGATTGAGTAGCAATTGAAGTTTGCAAGTAAACTCTGAGTGTGTGTGTGTTCGCGCACGCGTGCACGTGTGGAAGGCACACACTTGGCACAGCCAAGTGGATGTCAGAGAACGGCTTTGAGTAACAATGATTACCTTCTACACCTTGTGTGAGATAGGGTGTCATACCTGCTGCTATGCATGCCATGCCATCTGGCCCTCACACTTCTGAAGCTCCTTCTTTCTCCACCTCCTACCTTGTCTTGGGAGAATGGGGATGACAGGCAGCACTGTGGCTTTTCAGGGGTCTCTGGGAACGTGAACTTGCGGCTTCATACTTGTGCAGCGAGTGGTTTACTGTACAGCCCCTAGATGGACTTTCCCAAAACACTTTAAACTAGAGTGTTTTTATAAACGAGGAGATGAGAAAACCACGGCTTTCCAGAGAGACACAAGATGGAAAAGAAACTTTCTCTGAGGAAGCATGGTAGAGGAAGAGAGAGCCTCTCTTGGTTAAGCCAGATCAGCTCTGTGAACAGACCATGTTACTATACCTCTGTGAGAACCTGTGAAGCTGAAAGGAACAGAGAAAAGCAAAACACTCAAGACGGATACCCCTCGAAGCATTGCAGGTTTGGCTGCTGTGTCACAGGTGCACCCGTAGGTGATGGAGAGAAGAGAGGCCGTGTCTATGCTCAGTGTTCTGACCTGGGATCATCTGAATGAAAAAGGAAAAAATGGGGGAGGGCCTTAGATGACCACCAGTGTAGAAACAGGGTGCCCAGATAGGCTCTCAGGGCAGGGAGTGAGCCAGAAATTAGAAGAACCCTGGCTGGGACTATGGCACCCCAGGTAAGGAGTGAGTCAAGATGAACACCAGACAGGCACCATGAGGCCTGAACAGGGAGCCAGCCTGATAGTCCCATCAGTCCGGCACAGCACAGGCCTTGGGGGGGCAGACCATACATGATATGACCCCTGCCTAGTTCCATATTACATGAGCAGGGCATAGCACTCCTGAGATCACTCCTAAGATGACTCCAGACACTGAGGTGTCACTGAGTGTCACGCAGAAGAGCAAGCAAGTGGTAGAGAAATGGAAGAGAAATATAAATAGAAGGATGTGGGCACAATGAAGAGAGGCAGAATTGGAGACTCAAGGGTAGTGAGGAACAGCCTAATTTGAGTAGCCAGTGATACCACCTGGGGCCATGGTGGACCATGGCCCTGCAGCAGTAGGGGATCTGTAACCACCAATGGCCAGGCAGACGTCCCTGGTCTAGACTGCCACCCAGGAACAAGTTAATATCTGAAGGATGTGCAGAACTTGCCCCATTCCTTGCATAGGTATGATTGGAAGCGCTGGCACTGGGAACAAGATAGCAGGAGAGCTGGCCATGCCCCTAGCCAGCTGCAATACTCAGAAAAGCAGCCCGTATGATGCGGAAGCTGTGAGTTATCCAGCCCCAAGTTAATCCTGCCACTCTTCTCCCGTGCAGAGGCATGGATGAGGGAGAGATACCCTCCTCCCTGCTTGCCCCTCACCACCGGCAACAGACAAAAGACCTAGCACTAGGGGTCGTGAAAGCAAGAGATCTGGCCCTGCCCCTCACCAGCTGTAGTACTCAGGAAAGCAGGCCCTGCATCTCACCTGGGAAGCACAATAAAGCTGAATCTGGTGGTGGGGGCACAGGCCAGAGTGTGAGTATGGGAGAGCTGTCCCCACTACTTGTCTGCATGTGCTAACATTCCCCCCCCACACACACACACCCCTTGCCACCTTGCCAGGCAAGAGAGCTGACTCTCAGGTCATCAGAGCAGGAGAACAGGCCCTGCCCCTCACCTGGGCAGCACAGCAGAGCTGGCCCTGGTTGTGGGGGTTACAGGTGAGCCAGCCCCAAGGGTATGAAAGTGAGAAAGCCAGGATGAACAACTCAGATACCTCTCAGGCCCAGATCCAGGACTTTGAATTTGCCTACCCCAACATCTATCCCATCGATGAACTGCTAAAGTGCATATAGGGGCCAGTCCTAAAGATACAAAAGTACAGGATTTCCATGACAGAGGCAACAATGAACATTTGTCAGCAAAGAAATATGTACAAAAGAAAACACTGTGGTACACACTGTGTCACATTACAGCTTCCACAACAAGAATGTTTTTCTCTGTTGGGGGTGGTTGCAAAGATCGAGGGCAGGTGAATGAGGGGGATAGGATGTGTGATGTGACATCCACAAAGAACCAATAAAGAGATGTTTAAAATAATAATAAGTGATTAAAAAACTACTCAAGATGTCAACTGACAACAAATCAAGTAATCCAATTAAAATGGAGTACAGAGCTAAACAGAATTTTCAATAGAGGAATACTGAATGGCAGAGAAACACTTAAATAAATGCCCAACATCCTTAGTCATCAAAGAAATGCTAATCAAAACAACCCTGAGATTTTTACCATACACCCAGCAAAATGGCTAAGATCAAAAATTCAAGTGACAATACTTGCTAGAGAGGATGTGGAGAAAGGGGAACCCTCCTCCATTGCTGCTGGGAACGTAAACTTGTACAGCCACTTTGGAAATTAATTTGGCGATTTCTGAGACAATTAGGAATAGTGCTACCTCAAGACCCCGCTATGCCACTCCTAGGTATATATCTGAAATATACTCAACTATACAACAAGGACATTTGCTCAACCATGTTTGTGGCAGTTTTATTTGTAATAGCCAGAACCTGAAAACAACCCAGATGTCCCTCAATTGAGAAATGGATACAGAAATTGTGGTACATTTACACAATGGAATACTACTCAGCAATTAAAAACAAGGAAATCAAGAAATCTGCAGGCAAAAGGTGGAAACCAGAAAAGATCATCCTGAGTGAGGTATGCAGAAGCAGAAAGACACACATGGTATATACTCACTTATAAGTGGCTATTAGAGATATAATATAAGATAATCATACTAAAATCTGTACACCTAAAGAAACTCTAATCAAGAAGGAGGACCTTGGGTAAGATGTTCAATCTTCATTTCGAAAAGCAATCAGGATAGACATCAGGAGAAGGTGAAAAAAAGGAACAAAACATGAGCCTACCACAGAGGGCCTCTGAAAGAGTCTATCCAGCAGGGTATTAAAACAGATGCTAAGACTCATAGCCAAACTTTGGGCAGAGTGCAGGGAATCTTATGGAAGAAGAGGGAGATAGAAAGACCTGGAAGGGTCTGGAGCTCCACAAGGAGACCAACAGAACCAAAAATTCTGGGCACAGGGTTTTTTTTTTCTGAGACTGATACTCCAACCAAGGACCTTTCATGGAGATATCCTAGAACCCCTACACAGAGGTAGCCATGGCAGCTCAGCCTCCAAATGGGGTTCCTAGTAAGGGGAATAGGGACTGACTCTGACATGAACTCAATAGCTGGCTCTTTGATCACCTCCACCTGAGAGAGGATCAGCCTTACCAGGCAACAGAGGAAGATTATGAAAGACAGTCCTGATGAGACCTGATAAGCTAGGGTCACATAGAAGGGGAGCAAGTCCTCCCCTATCGTGGACTGGGAAAGGGGCTTGGGAGGAGATGAGGGAGGGAGAGTAGGAAGGAGGGATTGGGGGGATGAGGGTGGAGCTACAGGTGGGACACAAAGTGAATAAATTATAATAAATAAAAAAGATATTTAAAAAGAATAATTTAGAATTGAAAAAAAAAGCCAGCTGGCTCAGCTCCTGTGAAGGCTCTCTTTCTATAGATAACTGTTTTCTTTCCCTGGCATAGGGAGAAAAAAAGACTTTTTGGCATCTCTTCTCGTAAGGCCGCCAATCATGTCACTGCAGGGCCCCCTCTTATGGTCTCATCTAAACTTACTATTTCCATAACATTTCTGTATTCACAGAAATCTGGTCACATTGGGGTTAAGGCTTTAACACATGGCCTTAGAGGGGACAATTCTATCCATAGCAGTACCATTGCAAAAATAACCAAGAAAGGCATAAAATGAAGAGAGAAAAAGTGGGTAATGCAAATCTATACCAACATATAAAATATTTTCTCACTGGGAGAAAGTATGTAATTGTATACTTAAAGTACCCTTGTTTTAAAAAAAGAATTGCTAATTACATGTAAATGTAAAAATGCCAGAAGAGAAATTCATTAGGAAAACAAATCATTGTAGGAAATAAATACAAAGCGAAAGCCTGGGCTCAGAAATTGTATCAGTGAGTAAGTACATGGGAAATCCGTAGCTGACGTGTAATAGGAAAAAAAAATGAGTTTGAGTAGCATGTTGAAAATTCTGTAGGCAATCAAACTTTCTAGATACATTTAAGTGTGTGAAAAGAAAAAAAATTAAACCAGCTTGAAGAAACTTACAAAAAGTAAAACTAAAATACGCATTCTTTTCACTACAAGAAACCCAAGTTCTAACCAACTATTCAAGAAGAACTATCATCCTGACTAAAGAAAAGCTATGAAATGTGTTGGCATCTATTTTAAAGTGGTAGACAGTCTGGGTGTCTTCAAGGAAGAAAACACAGGGAGATGAAAATTCAGCAGAATATAGTTCAAGATGCCAGACCCAGCACATGCCTTTGCCTCTTCTCCTTTGAAATTCACTGAGGCAGTTTAAAAAGACACAAGAAAGAGATGCCATAAAATGTCTGAGGCTGTGTGATACATCAACGGACCAGACAGTTTTGCAGGTTTCATAAATAAGACAGCTTGATTTTCAAAGTCATGGGGTGCACCGCTTGGGGATGACCAGAAGGGGACTGAAGCAGGAAGTGCTGATCATCATATCCTCCAGAAGCAGTGAGGAAGGAGAACAGCAGAGTCAGCTGCTAAAATGTTAAAATGCAATGAGATGAATGGACAATAAAGTTGTATGCATACACCAGAACGCTGAACAGGACAGAAAATAAATATAAGTAAAGAGCAGAGAGCTAGTGTCTTATTAACAACAACAACAAATCCATGAAAAGATAACAGAGCGATATAGAGGAAAAGACTCCATCTTACCTTGATGGTTAGCCTAGGGATATGGAACAGAATCCATAGTCAGACAAAAGCAGTCATGGCATGCTACAAATCTTGACAGCAAAATAATAATAATAATAGTTGTTGTTATATGCATAGCAATAAAAAGATTGATTTTTCACCTCAAAGAAAACAAGAAAATGTAGCTGCAATTGCAGAACAGAATGTTGATTGAAAGCTCTGCTGGTTATAGTAGTTTTGGTTGGCATCTGTGTTCCCTTAAAGACTGCATGACTTCTGCCCAAGCCCTTCTGGCTTTCATAGTTTCTGATGAGAAGTCTGGTGTGAGTCTGATCAGTTTACCTTCATATGTTACTTGACCCTTTTCCC
>CM053764.1:127619324-127669214 GCA_028658305.1 Pachyuromys duprasi
GAATAGACCAAAAACACTTTTCAAAACTCACAAGCTATGGTCGACTTACCCTGAGGTAAAGTATCAAGGACAATAATACATAAGGTATTTTCCAATTAAAATTATATCACATAATTTAAAACTTAAACCACTTATGTTAATGTCAAATAAATTACTATTGATGTTGACTGTATAATTCTTGATATTAAAAAAATACTTTTGACTAGGATCTCTTCAAATAAGATTTAAAGTGCACCTATTCCAGGCCACTTCATCCCCTTCACAGACAAAATCAAGTCAAGTGACTAAGCCAGTTATTCCCGCTGAGGCCCTTTTTTGACAGCTAATACATTTGCTTCCCCACTTCTCCATCAAAATGAGATCCCTAAGTAGCTTCAACTATACATTCTGTTGCTGCGCTCTGAAAAGCACATTAAGGGACAAACCGGGGCCATCTCTCCATAGCAGATGATGCTGGCTTCCAATTTTAAGATATGGTTTCCAAAGGACACTTTAGTACTCCAAATAAGTACTGTAGAAATGTAAGTATTAACACTGAACATTGATGGCTTGCTGGAAAATGTCACTTTAGTTGCTTTGAAATTGTATTTATTAAGCAACTTGGTACCCCTGAGGCCTAACTGTACATTACACTAAGACTTTTTATTGGGGGCGGGGTGGGGTTTAGGGTAATGAACTGACAGTGTAGATCAAAAGAGAGTTTTTTTTTAAATCAAATGAGCTTCTCCATTAAAATCCTAACTATATTTGTCAGCAAAATACAAACCTAAACTAAATCTTTTTTATTATTATTATTAATTACATTTTATTAACTCTGTATCCCAGGTGAATCCCACTCCCTCATTCCCTCCCAATCCCACCCTTCCTACCTCGTCTACTCCCTGCCCCTTTCCAAGTCCACTGATAGGGGAGGCCCTCCTCCCCTTTCATCTGGCCTGGCTTATCAGGTATCTTCAGGACTGGCTGTTCTCTGTGGCCTAGGAGGGCTGCTCCTCCCTTGCTGGGTGGGGAGGTCAAAGAGTCTGCCATTGAGTTCATGTCAGAAATAGTCCCTATTTCCCTTACTAGGGTACCCACTTGAATACTGAGCTACCACGGGCTACAGGCAAGCAGAGGTTCAAGGTTATATCCACCCATGGTCCTTGGTTGGAGAAACAGTCTCATAGAGGACACCTGTGCCCAGATGTATAAACAAAATCTTAGATAGCACTAATGACCTAATAAAAAAAAAAAAAAAAAGAAAGTCACAGCAATAAGGGAAAGCAATTGACAGACCACTGTAAAACAGAAAACAACAAAGAAAATCTCCAAGCTTCCTAAAGAAGCAACCAAGATTGGACAGCATAGTTTTTATCAAACATATAACTATAATTTCAATGCCCAGGTGTAAAGGGTAGCATTTAAGATACCACCTCCAGACAAACAGCAGTAGAGCTAGGAGTGAAACAGATTGACAGTAACAGTCTTTAGACTGTGAAAAGGAAAAAAAATCAACGTTGTGTAACACCGAAAAGCGGGTTCTGTGAGGCATTTGTTTTGCTTTTAGCTTAATAGAGAAAGAGAAGTACAAACATCTCCCCACCATCGCATCCCCAGGAACATGCAAAGTGTGCACACAATACAGCTGAGAAGTCTATGTCAAGTTTACTAAGGAGATCTTATCAATCTTCAGCTGCTCCAAAGTTTCCCCAGGCAAAATCCATCTCCAAACCTAATCAGATTCCTCTCTCTCTCTCTCTCTCTCTCTCTCTCTCTCTCTCTCTCTCTCAATCTCTGTGTGTGTGTGTAAAATCAACATGCAAAGCTTTTTACTTCAACAAATTCCTGCCTCAATCTTCAAACACTTCATAATCAACATGAAAATGAGACATGATTCCATGTAAAACTATTGAATTGTTATTTATTTTTTATAGTAAAACAGTAATTAAAAGTTACAAACTATTTCCTAAAATTTCACCTTTTAACTTAAGGACTGTATGCGCTTTTATTTAGCTAAACAAAAACACAGATTATAAGACATAGAAAAGGCCACCATTATCAACGTGGCCTGCAAAAATAAAAGTGTGTCCAGAATTATAGTCCATTTCTGTACAAGTCTTGCCTTTAAGTAACTATGTGTGGTAAATAAACTACTAAATCCATTCTATAAAATTTCTAAAATAGCCCATACTCTTAATATTTTTTGTCTTCTAGTATGTAATCAAAATTATCCACCTGGCTAAAATCTGAGAAACCCAGGTGGTGGAGCCATACCTTTAATCCCAGTACTCAAGAGGCAGAGGCAGGTGAATATCTGGGTTCAATGCCAGCCTGATCTACAGAGTGATTTCCACAAAAAGCAGGGCTACACAGAGAAATCCTGTCTCAAAAGAAAATCCCGTGTGTGTGTGTGTGTGTGTGTGTGTGTGTGTGTGTGTGTGTGTGTGTGTGTATGTGTATGTTTGTATGTGTGTGTGAGAAAGTATTTCCACCAAATCTTTTTCCACCAACATTTTTCTTTTCCATAAAAGAAAACATATTAGCCCTTCTCAAGCACAAATGTCAAGGTTTGAATGGCCTATGATCAAGCAGAATGAGACAAATAATTTATGTTATGAAGAGAGCCTAAGCAACATGGCATCTGCTGCTTTTCTATTTTATCTATACTAAGTCTAGCAATGTTCATTTGACTAGGTTAATCAGAAAGCACAGGATCTGATGAATGACTTAAATATTGATCATCAAGAGGTAACATGAGATTTTTCTGGGATAGATAAGAGTTTGAGGGGATCAACTCAGTCTACAGAGATGGAGGTTGAGAGTATTGATGAACTTTCTTCAAGCAGCCATCCCTGACAGAGTATCAAAACTCATTTACAAATCTACATGAGGTTGCACGTTCCAGACACTACTAATTAAATGTGTTGTGGTCTACCTGTTTAAGATATTGAGCAAGATTAACAGAGTGACGGAAAGAAGAAAGGAAAGCTTTCCCTGTCCAGCCTTGTTCATATCACATGAAGAGCAGAAAGAACAGTGCTTCCCAATGTACTTCAAGAACAACACTCATCTGATTCACTAGATATCATGATGGGGTTTCTCATCCAAAATCTCTTGACAGGTCAAATGAACCTGTACTTAAGATGATTCCTAATCAATTTCCACAGAATCCCACTTTATATTGCTGGCAAGTTATACTCATTTATAGTTTTCCAAAATCACCGCACACAATATCTCCACAAATACTATATTAAAATCAACAACCTGGAAACAGTGGTTATCCTTCTCATCAGGACAGACACTTGTATCTTTTTTTGACAGCAGCAGCTCAAGGTAACAAATATGAATGGGCAAGACGCAGAGCTGGTGAAATGGCTTGAGTTACTCTCAGGGATTGAAAGCACTTGGTCCTCTTCCAGAGGACCCAAGTTTGGTTCCTGGCACTTACGTGGTAGCTCAAAATACTTTGTGACTATAATTTCAGAGGCTCCAGCTCTCTTTTCTGGCTATCACAATCACCAAGCATGCGTGTGTTACACATACACACATGCAAGTAAATATCTATAGACATAAAATACAAATAAAGAATGGGCAAGATCCTTAAGAATTAGACTAATATCTTGGGACAATTTTTTTCCTAATTCTGTTTCTTCGAATTGTCACAGATAAAACCAAAGGTACCCAATTATATAACAATATTATATCATTTACAAAGCTGTATGCATATCTAAGGATATGTACCCAACATTCAGGCATGTGCTGTAGGGTGTTCAGGACTGAGAGCAGTCCTCCAAGGTGAAGAACAACTAATGAGTAGGCATGGATCCCTACACAACTAATGAAAAACAATGCCTTATAAATTAAGCAGCATAAGTAACTCAATATTTTGAAATGAATTCTGTACCCACTTCTTAAGCAGAGGAAAAAAACAAAAGAACAAAATCATTTTTAAACTGTTAAAGTAACTTTCTCAGGTAACTCAATTAAATTGCTATTTGCCAATATTGGGCCAGAAACAATATATTCCAGCTGCATCATTACCGTCTCTGAAATAATGCCTGTCAGTCCTGCAGCTAACACTAAAATTATTACCGCCTATTTTTAAAGCTAGCTAATTTATATTTAATAAGGTGTTAATGGAATGTCTGAAATATTTCCAGTCTTTGGGTCTAATTTGATGTATCTTCAAGAAGCTTATGACAGGAACTGAGATGGGAAACATAAAGGTTTCTTAAATACATAAATGCGCAAAGTACAGCTTCTTTCAGATTTGGTTTTAATTCAATAAATATGCTTTGAATTGCATCCCCACTGCCATTTTCTAAACTCTCCAAAAGACACAAATTTAAACAAGGGGAAGAGATTCCTGGTAAGCACTGGGCAAGAGAATCATTATAAAAGACTAAAGAAAGGATGAGCCACTTGAGGAAACCAGGAAATCATTCCTAGAGGAAGTAAATGTGGTTTAAAATATGAGCCTGGAGAGATGGATCAGATTTCAGTAAGCTCAAATTTCATGTCTATAGAAACTCCAGGTAGTTAAGAACCATATGAACAAAAACATAGCAAAAACAGTAAAAAAGTGTAATTTCTGAGTCCTTCAATGTAAGATTTCAGCCAACATCTCACTAAAGTTAGCTTCTGTACGAAAAACAAAAATTAATGCAAGTCCCACAGTGAAGAACTCAGCTTGGACACACAACTTTAACTTGGATGAGTGAGGAAGCAGATGGATGACAAGGACAGAGCTAAGAGCCGTCCTTACCGTAACGAAGCAGCAGAGAAGGCCGCCAGACAGGAAGGTAGCTAAGCGTCCATTAGAAACTACATATGAAATCTCATTTATGTCAAAGGCAAGCAAAGCACAAATGTTCCCCACACAGAAGGAATTAAGAAAGAACAAAAGAAAGAAAGAAAGAAAGAAAGAAAGAAAGAAAGAAAGAAAGAAAGAAAGAAAGAAAGAAAGAAAGAAAGAAAGAGGGAAGGAATGGGAAGGAAGGAAAGAGAGAAAAAAGAATGGAGAAAGGAAGGAAAAGGAAGGGAAGGGAAAGAAAGGGGAGAGGGGAGGGGAGGGGAGGGGAGGGGAGGGGAGGGGAGGGGACTAGAGAAGGTTAAGAGTGCTTGTCTCCAGAGGACCAAGTTCATTCGCAGTACACACAACAGGTGGCTCATAATCACCTATAACTCCAACACTAAGGGATCCAACACCTTCTTCTGGGCTCCATGGGTATACACACACGCAAAGAAACACACACACATATACAATTTTTTAAATAAAAATAAAATACTTTAGGTACACAGATTTTAGTATGTTTATCCTATCTTATAGGTCTAGGAGCAGCCTTGCCAGGACACAGAGGAAGACATTGCAGCTAGTCCTGGTGAGACCTGGAAAGCTAGGCCGCATGGAAGGGGAGGTAGACATCCCCTATCTGTGGACTTGGCAAGAGGCATGGGAGGAGATGAGGGAGAGATGAGGGAGGGTGCTACAGCTGGGATGCAAAGTGAATAAAATGTAATTAATGTAAAAAATAAAAATTTAATTAAAGACTAAAATAAAATACTTTGTTTAATGGACACTCTACTAGACCACAGACAAAAGATACAGAAGTTCACAGAAGAAATGGATGTAGCCCCTAGACATAACAAAACATGCTTACCTGTTCTTATTAAATGAGTAAAGGCCGAACCTGCACTGTAAATACTCTTTGTTATAAATTCGAGAGAGCAGCATTCCTAAAAATGATGGTTCATCTTACTGCTCGCAAGCCCCTGGCAAGTGGTGCTGGAAGGAGCACACTGTAAAGGACTCCGTGCAAAGTGATTACAAACGGTCTAGATTCCTTACGGCACCGACGTGCTCCAGTCTCTGCAAGCTCCCCTGGGCCCAGGTTAGTCGGCTCTGTTGGTCATCTTGTGGAGCTTTTGTCCCTCCAGTTCCTTCTAGCTTTCCTCTCACTCTTCCACAAGGCTCTCCACTCTGCCTACTGTTTGGCTGTGGGTCTCAGCATCTGTTTCTATCCTGGGTGGAGCCTCCCAAAGGACAGCTTTGCTAGGCTCTGGTCTGCAAGCATAGCAGATTGTCATTACAGTATCAGGGGTTGGCTATCTTTCATGGGGTGGTTCTCAGGTTGGGCCAGGTTGGTTGGATATTCCCTAGATCTCTGCTCTATCTTCATCTCTACACATCTTGTTGGCAGGGTAAATTTTGCATCAAAGTTTTTGTAAGTGGGTTGATGTTTCCCCTCCATCCACTAGGAGTCCTGTCTGTTTAGAGGGTGGCCTCTTCAGTCTCTAGGACCCCCAATTCCAGGAGTCTCTACTAGAGTCACCCTCATATTCTCCCAGGAGTATCAGAGATTCTCCCACCCAGAGTGTCTCTTCTCTCTGCAAGCCCTCTGTCCTCCCTCTCCCCATATCCAATCCCCACCTTCATTCCCCTCTGCACTCCCTCTTCAAGCCTGTTCCCTCTCTTCAACCACTTCTGCTGTCTGTTCTGTTTCCCCTTCTGAGAGAGATTCAAGCATCCTTCCTTGTGCCCTCCTTGTCCTTTAGCTTCTTTGTGTCTGTGAATTGTAGTGTGGTTATCCTGTACTATGGCTAATATCCGCTTATAAGTGAGTACATACAGGCGGGACTTAGGCCCCCTACAAATATGTACTTGGTGGGCAGCTTGGTCTTCATGTAGGTCCCCTAATAAGGAGGGGGAATGGGGGCTTTCTCTGACATGGACTCTGTTTCCTGCTTTTTAATCACCTCCCCTGGCGGGGCTGCCTTGCCAGGCCACAGTGGAAGAGGATGTGCTCAGTCTAATATGACTTGATGTTGGGGGGCTCCCCTTTTCTGAGAAGTAAGGGAGGCGGATAGATAAGGTAAAGAAGGATGGATGGAAGGACTGGGAGGAAAGGAGGGAAAGGGCTATGATTGGGATGTAAAGTGAATAAATAATTTTAAAAAATAAAGCACCTATATGACTTTCCTTATGTATTTTTACCAGATAGCTCTCCTATAGGGCTAATTGACAGATCTCAGACAATCTGGGGGGACAGAGGACAGGATGAACTCACTCCAAGTGATCCAAAGGCATGGGCTTTAACATGGATGTGCTGACACCACCAGGACTATTTTTAAGTCTCCATGCATTAGAGACGCACACTGAATAGCTTATGATCCAGATGATGTACAGTTTTAGGTTTGCTTTAGTTCCCTGGAAAGCAAACCATCAGAAGATAGCTTATCAGCCCAGCAAAGAACTGGCTGTAACAGGAGCTGGGAAGGGTAAACAGGAATTCATTGCATGTTTTAGATTTCTGTATATGCTTGAAATTTTTCAATATTAAAAATGTCCTGAAAATGGCATCACCTAAGGTATGAAAGTATCAGCTCAGTACCGTGTCTCTGAAAAAAAAAATTGAAAATGATGGATTACACATCATTCCCCAATCCTGAAAAAATACATGTTTAAAAAGACACTATGACAGGAAAATTCCAATAAGAGAACACTGAATTGAAAACACTGGACCTGATTATCAACGCCTGTAATTCCAGCTAGTCTAGAAAAGGTAAAAGAGCATGAATGGGGCCCTTGGCCCCAGGTTTAACACAACAACAAAGAGGGATTACCTTTAACAACAATTACAGTAGGAGTAAAACTGATAGCTATACTGCAGACAACAAATGTCCAGGAAAAGCTATGTAGGCTTGATCTTCCTGTAAGAAGCCTAAAACACTGAGTGTGCAAGCAGACAGAACACACTGCAGGCTCTGGTTCAGCCACAGGGCTTGGGATGCGGCAGGCATTTCTGCTTTACAAATGAGCAGCAAGCTGAAGGGAGTCCTTAAGCCAGCAATAAACACGTGACCAGACGCAGCCTTCAGTGCAAATCTGCCTCTGGTTACTGCAAGGAAGTAATTGATTACTGCAGGCTACAGGGGAAGTTGGCACAGACGTGCTCCACATGGCTCCTTTCGTGAAATGTCTCCAGATGTTAGCTCGAGGGTCTGAGCAACATCAAAATGTCACAAAAGCCCAAAGCACATATTGAATAAACCTGTAGCAAGTTTAAGGGCAAAGATTAGCGTAGGGCAGAACTCTGGGATCTCCCCATTGCAAAAATAAACTCCTTCATCTGACTCTAAGAAGCCCAAGACCAGAAAGCCCATCTCCCATCTATTTATTCAACAAATATTTACTGGGACTCTGTTAGACTCCATGATAGGTGCCAGAGATGAGATAGTCAATGTTGTTCATGTGAGAAGAGTTAGGATTGAACACAGGGCAGCCTCACTTGCAGTGAGAAGGACTGCTCACACTTCAGGAGGCTTTCCACGAGCCAACTCAGAAGCAGATGGTCAATGGACCTATTGCATCATGAGAGCAAAGCAGTAGGTAGTTTCGAGTAGAGTGCAATTAGGAGCAAAGCAACTTCAATTTGTCAGCTTCCAATTGAGGAAATAATCATTTACCAGAAAACAGAATTGTGGCACAGAGACATAGGAAGAAGAAAACAGCTCCATAGAAAAAGATAATTTGATCCAAAAGGAAACTGGAGGAGAACAGGACTGCTCTACAACAGGAACTCCATGGGTGTGAGACAGGCTCCTTTGAGAGACTGCAGACACACTTCAGCCATCAGACCAGGCAGTCGTCATAGCCTGAGCCTCCTCCTTCCTATCCTTCTGGGTCGTACTCTATTTTTACCCTATACCTTTTTGTCTCTCTGTATTTGCCCCCTTTTTTCTTCTTCCTCTCCAAAAAACACAGACACTCATGGTTTGCAAGTTTTCTGCGGCCCAGCCTCTTGAGGAGGTACTGTTCTGCATCATCTGACAGAACATCTCCACCTCTCTCTTCAGTCTCCTTTTGCCAAAACCTTATCTTCCCCATGACACCTTTTCTGCCACCAATTTCCCTTTCTGTTCATATTCTCTCATCTGCTTCCTCTCTGTCGTCCACATACTCATCACTAGTGTTATGGTTTATTCTCTCTTTTTTCTTCCCATTAATACACATGGTGACTAATGAGTGCACACTATAACAGTGCCCTTTACTTTCCAAAGCTGGTTCTTAGGAGGTGACTTTTTTGTGACTGACTATTATTCTCTTTTCATGAAGGGTCTGCCCGTGGATAGAGACTTTTGATGCAAACAGTATTGTACACTCAGAAGAGGACTGGTGATAAATCCTGGTGTCATTAACACCAGTCCAATACACAAAATGATACGTCCACCCTGCTACCACTTAGTCACTGCAAACAGCCTCTTCAACAAAGAGCACTAAAAAAACTGGATACCTATGTGTGCAAAAATGAAACTAGAGCCTTATCTCTTATCTGAACAAAAACAACTCTCAACGGTCAAAGATCTTAATATAACATCTGAAACTAGTTAAAGAAAAACAGAAGGGGAATGTTCTAGAATATATAGGCATAGACAAGAACTATCTAAGCAGGAATTTTCTGGCCAATCGGGAGAGAAGAGCAACAATGACAAATAAGACCTCGTGAAGTTAAAAAGCTTCCACACAGCAAAGAAAATCTTTCCCATCTACACATCTACAGAGGATTAAGATCTGGAAATACAAGGAATTCAGGAGTGGGAGAAGAAAGGAAGAAAAGAAGAAAAAGAAAGAACAAAAGAAAGGAAAAGATGGCCAATTAATACTTTTTAAAGTGCTCAGTATCCTTAGGTATCAGAAAATGCAAATTAAAACTATTGTAAGATTATATCACATTCTAGTTAGCATGTCGATCACCAAAGGGGGAAAAAAGACAATGATAGCTGGAATGTGAATAAAGGAAAACCCATATTAAATGTAAACAGGCCTAGCCACTGTGGAAATCAGTGTGGAGATATTTCAGAAAACTAAAAAAATAGGGCTACCATGTGACTGAGCTATGACACTCATGGACATATACCAAAATGACTCTGTGTCCTACCATGGAGGTGCTTGGACATCCATATTTATCGTTGTTCAGTCAAAAGCAAGGAAATACGATCAGCCTACACCATACACCATCAGATGAGTGGATAATGATAGTAAAATGTATGTATACATTGAAATTTTATTCAGCTGTAAAGAAAATTAAGGTACAGCAAGACAAGCACAATATGCAGATTTTAGCTTCTAATTTTCATAGATGTAAATTTACATGGGAGTGAGTGTGTATAGAGCCTAGAAATCTTATACATAGGACACACAAGAGAAAAAAGACACTTTACGGGTGTGAGGGTCACAGAGCCCATGTGGTGTGAAAGTGGAAAGGAAAATAGTAGGGGTAGAAATGTTCAAGAGAAGAGAGATTACTTGAGAGATGGCTCACTGATTAATGCACTGGTCCTGAGTTCAATCCCCAGCACCTACACGGAGGCTTACAGCCAGCTATAAATGTAGTGCCATGGGATCCAATGCCCTCTTCTAATGAGCAGATGTACATGCAGACAAAACATCCATATACTATACACATAAAATACAGAAATAAATCCTTTTTTAAAAAAGGAATGGAGGAGAAGGAGAGGCAAAGAGATGGAAGGCACAAGGGTCCACCAAAACTAAAGCCATATAAGACAGCATAAAGAAACTCGGTATCTCATGAGCTAATCAAATAGTAAAATTTGAAAACTAAAAAATAAAAAGATACTTTAAACAGTACCTAAGGTGAATGAATGAAGCTGCTGCCAGAAGACACGGGTTATTACAGGAAAATACTAACGCCAAGAGTGGGCTACCTATGAGATAATCAGGGAGGCCCCTGATCCTAACCGCCTCCCCCCAAACACAGACAATTGGCATTCCTGTTGGCTCCAACAAAACTAGACAGTGAGAGTCTAGTTTTTAAGACACCACACACACTGGTCGCAGGACATAGAGAAACCAAATGGGACCACGCTGGAAGCTTCTTCCCTAATTGACTAGCTCAAAGGCTGCGAAGGTGAACTGTCGCTGAGGGGCTCACTCAGCTGTGGTCCCTGCCAAGGTCGCAAAGGCCGGTAGTAACTGCAAAGACTCGTAACTGATAAAAAGCGTTCAGCCTTCACTAATTAATTAAATGTTCGACCATATTTGAGACATCTATATCCCCCTGCCAAGGCTCAGGAAACCCTGTGGAAAGCGGACATACAGGATGTCTAATAAGAGCCTAAAGACCAGGAAGAATGTCATGAAATGCTGTCGCGTTCTTGAACTCACAGTAACTGTGATTTCTAGCTCAGGATGGGTCCTGTCAACAACCTGTCGTGGAACAGTGGCTGGAGCCACACCTTCTAAAGATTTATACACAGTTGACGGCTGAGGAGAGACAAAGGGACATTTCCTATAGCGGTAAGTCCTGATAAGGTGCCCATGCTTCCGTAAGCAACCACGAAGTTGGAAGGAGAAGGGTGGCTAATTAGGAAGAACTAGGGCACCAGTGGGAGGGGGAGGGGCATTTCATGATGTATAAAAATGCTTTAATGAAGCCCGTTATTATGTATCAACTATGGGAAAAATATTTTAAAAATAAGTTTCAACAACATATTAGCAAGATATCACTTGCAGATCTACTGTCAAACCTTACCCAAGACCACAGGGGTGAAGCATATGTCAGGAAAACACAAAGGACCTCACTTCCGTGGTTTTATAAATGTTAAGATGTGCTCTCAGCTTTTGCGGGGGGGGGGGGGGAGGGGGACCTGTTTATTGAAAACGACCACTTTTTTTTTTTAACTACCACTATTTAATCCAAGTGGGAGAACTGTTTCTTCTTACCTTGGTCAAAATGGTGAAAGCAACAGACATCAAAGGTCCCAACCTTTTCTCCAAAAAGAAGCTCTGAAATCGGACCACCATGCCGTGTGGTAAGAGCACCAGGGCTTAGGCATGTAGAAAATGAAAAGCAAAGAGGGAAATTATAGAACTCTACAAAGCCACTTCCTTAGCAGGCCACCCTAGGGTTAATCCTGGGCAGGAAACGGATAGGCTTTAGTCTCTGACCTCGTGTCTGTTTAAGGAACATAGCTTAAGGAACATAGCCCCATAATTGTGTCCTGCTTCACGTCGAAAGGTGGTTGCACTGACAGATAATACCTGCTCTTGACGGAGGAGGGCAGTGTGGAGCTGCTGGCTGGAATAGTATACGCCCTGCTCTCTTTAGGTTGACTGTAACAACCCAGAACACAAACAGAAACCCACAAATACAACTTCAGAGAAAAAAAATTGACTTTTGAAGATTACAAATATGAAAAGAAAGCACTCATGTCAAAAACAGAGACAAGAGTAAGGATTTTGAAGAAGCTGTACACTGAGGACTGCAGAATTAGCCCCCAGTTCTGAAAGAATTTGTTTCTGCTCAACACCCGTCTAGATTTGCTGTACGGATATCGTGTGTGTCCACTCTTTGTTTATTTCACTTCACAAGTTCCTGTTTATTTAATTAATGCTTTGAAATTAGACATGAAATTTTCTTATCAATTCATTTTGAAAATATATTCTGACTTGTTAATCTTGCTCTTTTTTAACAGACAGTTCCTATAGTTTATATCACAAAGAATGACAAGGGCAATTATCATTAAAAACTGAGCAGAGCAAAACTACTGTAATGAGCAGTGCTGCAATTCACTCACCCAGATGCTTGTTGATGGAGGAAGAAAATGAACCTACCTTTCTCTTCTGGAGAGCAAAGCAATTACAACTTGTAAAGTAATATGGAGAAATTGTCATTTAAAAGGAAATGGAGAGAATGGTAGGCATAAAGAAACACAAAAGAGAATGATTCTGCACAAAAGATAATTTACTTTATCAAAACTTCCCATTGTGGGTAGAAAAACAGTTGCCAGAAGTGTCATAAAGTACAGCAATATTTTTTGAGGAAAAATAATTTTCTCTTATTCACATTCAGAAAGTTGCTATCAGAAATACTATGGTGAGAAGTCTTTCTCTGAATGTAGAAAGCAAGGAAGCATGTAAAAGATGGATGGAAGGATAATCCTCACACATTCTAGAATATATGCTTGCACATAAAAGCAAGCTACCCCACAAACATACTCAGGCTTAAAGCCCAGAATTCAAGGAAGGAAGGGAGGGAGGAGGGAAGGAGAGAAGGAGAGAAGGAGGGAAGGATGGAAAAATGGAAGGAAGGACAGGATTATTATTTAGAATAAGCACTCAAGAAGAAGTTTATTCCCAGCAATAACATGAGAGAAAGAAAGTTTTGGAGGGACCTTATTGATCCTCCATTCGATCTATTTTGCAGTTCAATAACCCCTTTGCAAAGAATCCAACATGGGTACATATGAGGATCTGTGCAGAGGTCACACACAGATGTGTCTAAACTACCCGTCCTTGCATGCTATTACCAGAGAAGCAAGTCTGATCCCAGAGCTAAACATCCCAGCTCCAATTTTCAGATGGGAATATGACCAGACACTGCCCTCCTCCTCCCCACCATGGAAACCCTGATCCTGCAGCACAACCTTCTGAACCAGTGATTCAGAGAGGTGTGAAGAAGCTGAGGAAACTGATATTTGCCTCTAGCAGTTCTGTTCTTCTTACAGACAAAAAAGTTTCCAAGCTGCACTTATCCATAAAAGGCCCATCCTCATCTCCTTTCTCTCCTCTTTCTCTTTACTTCCCATCCCCTCGTTACCCCCAATCACCTCCAAGAACCTCCACCTGACTCCTTTTGTGAATGCATTACCTTACCTTCTGCTGCTCTGTAGTTCTTCCATTTTATGCCAGTGGCTTTTGGTGCCTGTAGAGTTAATGGAACACTCCAGAGGGTAAGAGATACCTGACTCAAGGTCCACTGAGGGGGAAGACATTGCTTCTGCTTCTCCCAGAGAGCCTGAAGAGAAAACATTGTCGATTCCCCATTCACACACACACACACACACACACACACACACGAGCGCGCGCGCGCACAGACTTTTTTAAAAAACACAAACTTACCTATTTCCATTGGAAATTCATATTACTTTGGTTAAAATAAGTTACACTACATTCTTTGTAAACATGGTGGCTTGAATGTAAATAGTCCCCACAGACTCCTATGTTTGAATACTTGATCCCCACTGGAAAAACTATCTGGGAAGGATTAGGAGGTGTGGTCTTATTGGAGAAGTGTCATTGTGGTTGGGCTTTGAGGCTTCAAAAGACTCTTGCAATTCCCACAGTGCTCTCTGCCTCCTGCTATGGATTAAGCCATTCCTAATGTCATACCTTTACCTCACTATCTTGGACTCTAGCCCTCTGGAACCATAAGCCCAATTAAATGCTGTCCTCTGCAAGGCTCCATCCATCAGTGGAACAAAACAGATGCTAAGACCCACAGCCAAACATCAGGCAGACCTAGAGGAGGAGTGTGAGGAAGGATAGAAGGTCCTGAGGGAATGGCAAGAATTCCACAAGGAGACAAAAAGTGTCAACTAACCTAGGCCCATAGGGGCTTACAGAGACTGAAACACCAACCAAAGAGCATACATGGACTGGACTTAGGAACATAAAACATGTATAACTGATGGGCATCTTGGTCCTCATGTGGGTTCCCTAGCAACAAGGGGAGTGTAGGTCATATCTGACATGGACTCAGTTGCCAGCTTTTGAATCACCTTCCCTCAGCTGGGCTGCCTTGTCAGGCCTCAATAAAAGAGGATATACTAAGTCCTGATATGATTTGATGGGCTAGGGTTGGCTTGTTAGGAGTTGAGGGTTCTCCTTTTCTGAGGAGAAAGGAATGAGGGAAAGGAGGAAGAGGGTGTGAAGGCAGGACTAGGAGGAAGGGGGCTGTGATCGGATGTAAAATGAATAAATTTATTTTTAAAAAGAGAAAAGATTAGCTTGTCTGGCAATACTGTTTTGAATATGCACAGCAACACCTATCTTAAAAATACCTATCTTAAGAAAAATCATTCCAACTTATCTTCCTTCAGCTTAAGCTCTACCCTTAGTCTCCCTTTCATTAATTTTCCTGCTTGCATTTGAAGATGGGTGCTCTAGTTTTCAATATAAAACTCAGCTACAATTCAACTCGAGAGCTGTTAATGATCTTGTAGTAATAAGGTTCGGTGACCTCATCACAGGAAAAGCATCTGTGCTCAGGTATGAGTCAGTTAAGATAGCCTGAAGTTCCCAGTCAAGTCCTTTACTTTGCTCTACCCATGAAGAATGTATGTTCAGATGCAGAAAAAAAAATGGAATTATTTTTGTCTCTTGTTGGTCATATGTGGAACATTTAACTTGCTGTTTTTAAAAGGATAAACTTGTTTACAGAAAATAAATCAATGTGACAGAACAGCTGGAAATCAAGAGAGCTGTGTTCTGGGTCTGGAGAGATGGCTCGGTGGTTAGGAGCACATACTGTTCTTGCAGGGGACCCAAGTTCAGTTCCCAGCACTCATGTCAAGCAACTCAGACCTGTAGCTGCAGCTCCGTAGGAGTTGATGCTCTCTTCTGGCCTTTGCAGGTATCTGCGTTCACCTGCATAGACACATATGCACATTTTTTTAAAAAGAGGAAGTTCTATATGTTCTCTGTAAAATCAAACTGAGAAAGGGGGCTGGTCCAAACCTACATATTATTTAGCATGTTCTTTCTATCATCTCCACAGCTTTTTAACTAATGTCAAAGAAAATACATAAAAAGTAAACATTTTCCTATAATGCACATTTCTTTTTCCTTCTTGTCAAGAGTGTTAAAAACAAGTCTTATACTTTCAGCAGACAAATAATCATCCCAAGGGACAAAAAATACTTTTGACACTTTTACAGTAACAGGTTGTTAATATAACTTACTGTAGCTGAAAGCATGTAGAATACACTTATCATGCAGGCTGAATAAAGGTTACGCGTGGTTTGTGTTTTATTCTTAATCAAACGCTAAGTGTCCTGGCAAATCTTCGACTAGACATAAGAACTCATGAGATCTATGAGTCTCAGGGGAAGAAAAGCAATTGGCAAAGTTCTCTTCTCTGGATAAATCCCATATCAAGTAGAATGAGAAGTCGATAAGAAAGAAAGAAGAAAAAAATATTACAATCTTTTGCCGGGATAATGTCTGCAAAGTGTCACCCTGAAAGCCTCAGAAACACGATTGTACCACAGCTGACTAGCATTGCAGAAGCCCCATTACCTCAGCTGCCTTCGAATGAGCAATCGCAGAGATAGATGTCCTGCTTTCCAGAAAGACATCATTTCTTTCTCCAAGCCACTACTCGAAAAACATGAGGAAAGAAATGCATGTGTGTTTAAAAATACAGGCACCTGCCCAATTTATCTAAAATGTTTCCTTAGAATTTTAAGTGTGCTCTCCAATTAAAATGAAACTGGGGACTTCTCACATCACAGCGAAGGTCGAGCTGCGCTTTCCTACTAAAATATTTACAGACTGAAGAATTAGAAGGAGAAGCCTTGTTTATTTAGTAGCCATCAAGGCCCAAGAAAAGTTTCCCCACATAGCTGATCTCTCGCATCCTTCCATAAAGGAATATTTTGCAAAACATATTTGTTTTCTTTTTACTGTAATTTTTTATAATTTATTCACTTTACAGCCTAATTTGTAGCCCCCTCCCTTGTCTCCTCCTGGTCCCACCTTCCCTTTCTCTTTCCCCCTACTCCCCTCTCCTATTTCTCAGAAACAGGGAGCCCTCTTCTCCTATCAACTGATCCCAGCCTATCAATTTTCATTTAGATTTCCTGCATCCTCTTCCTCTGTGTCCTGGCAAGGGCCTCCTACCAGGGGGAAGTGATCAAAGATCAGACAACAGAGTCCATGATAGAGACAGCCCCTGCTCTCCTTACTAGAGGACCCATATGGAGACTGAGCAGTTTATCAACTATATCTGAGCAAGGGCTCTTCCTCTCCATGCATGGTCCTTGGTTGGCTCATCAGCAGGTCCCCCTGGTCCCAGATTTGTTGGTTCTGTTGGTCTTCTTATGAAGCTCCTGTCTACTCCAGGTCCTTCTATTCCCCCATTCTTTCCTTCTACTCCCTGTGCTCTGCCCAAAGTTTGGCTGTGAGTCTCAGCATCTGCTTTGCTCCCCTGCTGGCTGGAGTCTTTCAGAAGACATCTGTGGTAGCCTCCCATCCTGTTCCCTCTCTTTAACCACTTCCAGTGTCTATTCTAGTTGCCCTTCTGCATGAGAATTAAGCACCCTCCCTAGGGTCCTCCTTGTTATTTAGCTTCTTTAGATCTGTGGATTGTAATATGTTTATCCCACATTATGGGGCTAATATCCACTTATAAGTGAGTACCATGTATGTCTTTCTGGTTCTGGGTTACCTCACTCAGAATGATCTTTTCTAGTTCCATCTTGCAAATTTCATGATTTCCTTGTTTTTAATAGCTGAATAGTATTCCATTGTGTAAATGTACCACAATTTCTGTATCCATTCTTTGGTTGAGGGACATTTAGGTTGTTTCCAGATTCTGGCTATTATGAATAAAACTGCTATGAACATAGTTGAGCAAATATCTTTGTTGTATGGTGGAGTATGTTGTGGGTATTTTCCCAGGAGTGGTATAGCTGGGTCTTGAGGAAACTGAGATTGATTTCCAAAGTGGTTGTTCAAGTTTGCACTCCCAGCAGCAATGGAGGAGGCCCCTTTCTCCACATCCTCTGCAGCAGGTGCTGTCACTTGAGTTTTTGATCTTAGCCATTCTGATGGCTGTAGGATGGAATCTCAGAGTCAAACCATATTTGTTTAAAAGTCAAAAAAATTATTATTTATTAAAGGCTGTTCCATAGGTATCCTGTAAAAACCAGACGTCCTGCTGAGTTTTGAATGAGTGGCATTTTGTTGTTGTTTTCCGTTTCTCTTTTTTATGTTTTCTTTTATTCTTCTCACATACATTAAACCCTGACCTGCAATTTCCCCTCTGACCACTCTTCCCAGTCCTTCCCTTCCCACCTCCCCTTTCACCTAGATCCACTCCTCCTCCTTTTCCCTTCAGAAAAAAGCAAGCATCCCAACTATATCAACCAAACGTGGCATGGCAAGTTACAGTAAGACTAGGCTCAAACCTATCAAGTCTGGACAAGGCAACCCACTAGGAGAAAAGAGGTCCCAAGAGCAGGCAAAGGAGTCAGAGATATCCCCACACTCCCACTATTAGGAGTCCCACAAGAACATCCAACGACACAATCACAACATATATGCAAAGGACCTAACTCAGACCCATACAGGCTCCCTGATGGTTGCTTCCATCTCTGTGATTCCCTATGGGTCCTGCTTAGTTGAATCCTTGGGTTTGTAAAATGTAAGTTGACCACAATAATCTTGAATGCATCCACAGACTAAAACAAGTTCCAGCCCTAAAAAGGGAAGATCTAAGAATTCGCCCCCTGGAAGCATGTAGTTCAGGCTCTTCAGTAGAATAAAACCAGCCTCAAAGTTAATAATTACTGACTTGTATCATTTAATATGGCTTGAAGCAGGACTCTTGATGTCTTCCATTTTCTTCCAACTTGTGATGGCTACTCCCAACCAGGCAGACCCATAATCTACCTCTTCAATTGTTTGTGTTTTGTTTTTTAAGTTCCTAGGAAGAAACTATGCACTTCACTGACCCACTGCAAGGCTGATTGACTGACCAGAACTTCAGAGGTTGAGGAAAATCTGGAAGGTTGCAAGTTTGGAGCCTAATTACAGTTAATCTTGGGATATCTGTATCCCCCTCCATAGCCATTCCTGTCTGCCTCCATTTCTGACCTAACACTCTATGACCAGCAGATGAAACCTTGGGATGTATCAACTTAACAAAACTGTATTTTCTACCAATCAAAAGACTAAGAGTGGCACCAGACAGCATCTGATGCCTGTAGCTAAGATTATTTGCTTTCATATGACCTCACATTTAGTGTTTGCACCAATGTATGTGATATTCTGTCACTATAAAAATTTTATGAAACTGCATCTTCATTGGAACATGGAATTCTGGCATGACCTAAATCTGTGATCCCAGGCCATGGTCAATCATATTCGGATTCAGAAAAAAAAACTGTCTTTTATCCTCTTTGAGATGAAGGCTGTGTTTTTGCATCTACACACTTGAACCTGGAATAGAGAACCTCAAACAGAGAAAAAGATGACCTACCATTATCCCAAGTCTCCTATGATGGACCATAAAGCCTGCTCCAATTGTGCATCCCATGATCTTCCCCCCATTCTAGATTCTTTCATATTGCCTTGCATCTCCCCACAGTCTCATTCCATGCTTCTCCTATTCCTTTGACCACTACTTCAATTCATTCTGTCAACATGTCATTCTTGGTGTCAACATCCATACTAGACCATCCTGTGTCACCTTCTTCCTGCACAGTGTTTTTTCCAGGGTTTAACTTTTTGGGATTATTGGTATCAGTTTGTTTCTCTGTTGTTGGGATAAACCTCTAACCAAAACATAGTTGGAGAAGCAAAGGATTTATTTTGGTTTACACGGTATGCACTGAGGGAAACCAGGCAGGAATTCAAGGAAGGAACCTGGAAGCAAGAACTGAAGCAAATCTCTTTTCTTATACCACCAGGACTGTTTGTCCAAAGGTGGCATCATGCAAAGTGGGCTGGGCCCTGATACATCAGTCATCAATCAAGAAAATGTCTCAAAGATATACCCGCTGGAGGTATATCTGGTGGCCAACCTGGTGGAAACAATTGTCTAATTGTTCCCTTCTCCCAGGTGACTCTAATTTGTTTCAAGTTGACGAAGGATGATAGATAGATAGATAGATAGATAGATAGATAGATAGATAGATAGATAATCAATCAGCACACTATCATCTGCTTTTAGTATTGATGATACAGGCTATACATGGTTTGTCCATGATTGTGTCCTATTGCCTGGGGTCACACAAAGCACACTAAATAAATGAGCCTAGACTTTCATCGGATTTCTTATTTCTATTATTTCTTTCATTAATTTTTAAAAAATATCTTACCAGCAACAGCTATCCAACATTACCCCACTGTCAACATCTATTCCTTGCTGAACTGCCTATTTTCCATATCTAGAGCTCTACTAAACCAGTTTCCCAAAGTTGGCCGGTAATTCTCTCCTAATGGACAAATTCAGTGGTTTCCTCAAGCTTCATCTCCTTTAAGTCAGTTCCTTGAATGAACATTGCTGACCCATGCCTCTTCCTTGTCTCATTCCAATTCATTGTCTTGACTTTCCTGCCCTCTCTACTCCTCTAGGCATCTCATCAACAGGATCACCTTCCTCCCCTTTCCAGCTCTTCCTTCTGACCTCTCTGTCTTAACGTTTTCTCTACTGCCAAGTTTGAGGCTCTGCTCTCAGGTATTATTTAGTCAATGCCTTGGCTTCGCTACAAGCTCTGTTGAAGTCTAACACTCAGGTCATTTCAATTTGCTTCCTGGCTAGTCTGTTCTACACCACTGCCTTTTCAAACAAGTCCAGCCGCATGGCTTCAGTGTAAACACAGCAAAGACAAACAAATCTTACTTTTTGCTGCATCACAAAACCCAATACAAAAGCCAGGACAAGCCTCTCATGGATATTGGGCTACTGACCCTTGCCTGACATAACTGACTGTTTCATTGTTACTTTAAAACTTCTGAGATTTCTCTACTTCACATACAAGCTATACCCCGTCCTAACAGGAAAGCCAAGAATACCCAAGCTAAAGCAGAGAAACAGATTCTTGTTTCTCATTTTGTCTCCATTGGTACCTTTTTCTTCATGGATAATACCAGACAAGTGTGCTGTGGATTGAACCAAAAGCTCTCATATCATCAAAGATACTTACTTAGAAATAGTTGGTACAAGATACAATGGACCTATGCCTAGATGCCTTTTTAAAAATGCATAAAGTGTTACTGATCAGTTTCAAGGCTCAACAACGGGACCAAAGGGTTGAATCAAGAATAATTATACCTTCTGTTTTCAATAAAGCATTAAATATTTGCAATATGTCTCAAATCATTTGAAAACATTAGTAAGTTTAAATTACTTTTATAGAAGTTTCAGTAGAATACAGAGCATCAAAAATAAAAAGGAGAAACAGATTGAATTATGTTAAAACTTCAGCCACAAGATGATCTAGCATTGTTTGAGGTAAAAACAAGGAAGCAGCCTAGACCCCACCAGCACGGGGGTCATAAGCTGCAGCATATCCTCATGATGAAATGTGTTTCTAGCATTAATACTGGCACTAGGTTATATTTTATAATGTGAAAAGATTTTTAACAAAGAAATAGAATATGTCAGTTACCCTTCCATTGTTTTGATAAAATGTAGCATGAAGAAAAGCAATTTTAAAAAGCAAGAGTTTATTTAGGCCTACAGTTTCATAGTGAAAGTCTGTAATGGTCAGAAAAGGAGCTAAAAACAGCAAGAAGCAAGATTCCATACCACGCTATCTGGGATCAAAACTCTGAGCCTAAGAGGCATACTTCTCATGCAAAGCATCACAATATGATCACCCATTGCGTATTTTATGTGGTACACATATGTAAATATTCTGTAAGAAAACACACTAGAAGTATAATGGTCATTTCATGGACTATGTACATTGGCATTCATAGGATTATACAAAATTACCTATAGACTTACTTTTTCCCAGAAAAGAACATGTTTTTAATGCTGTCTGTAGTAAAAAAAAGAAACAATGAGGCCAGTTCTCTCTTTTAAAAAATGAGGAAAGGATAGAGATGAATAAATATAAAGATTAATTAAAATTACAACCATAGAGCAACACTTGGAATTTTATTCCAAAGAAAATGTTATTATTATTGTGTAAATAATGTTTCCTAACTTTCCTACATCAGGATATGAGCAAGATTTTTTTTCCCATGGGGAATCGAAGTACAAATAGTCAAGTAATAATGAGAGCAAAAAGGAGAGAAAAAAGTGAAGCCCACTTCTGAACAGTGAACAAAAGACAGCTCAAATTTGACAAAAATGAGCGTAGCTCCAAAGGAAACATTTCCACAGACAAGGTTCTCTGTTCTGACTGCTGGGAGGTCTCCCCTCAGTGAGACAGAACAGACTCTCATTTTACAGAATATTAATACATATGTCCAGTGCTCCCCCGCCCCCAACTTATCTAGCTGAACAAAATCAGTTCTCAACACTGGATGATAGGTTTTCCTTTTGTTGTTGTTGGCATGTTTTTGTGGTGCTGGTCATAGATGCCCAGGGCCTCACACCTGCTAGGCTAGTGCTCTACCACTGAGCTACACTCCTAGCCCCTACATCAGTGGTTCCCAACCTTCCTGATTCTGCAACCCTTTAATACAGTTCCTCACGTTATGTTGACTCCCAACCAGAAATTATTTCTCTGCTGCTTCATTACTATAATTTCGCTACTGTTCTGTCAATTATAATGCAAAAATATCTCATATGCAGGATATCTGCCATGCAACCCCTGATGGGGTTGAGACCCACAGGTTGAAAACCACTGCCCTTGAAGCATGCTTAAAGGAAAGAAAGTTTAACATCGTTTTGCTCCCGAAAGCTACACAATTTCCTGGTACTTTAAGCTGTCGGTCCTAATAAACATTACCTTCTGCAGTAGCCCTGTGCCTTGTCATCCTGAATTTTGCCTTTAAACAATTAACCATAAGGCAGGTACATGGCCCTAAGTGCTTTTCTAATGTGCTTGCTTTCCAGGTGGATAATCAAGATGCCATAACTACTATTTAAGGGTAACTCTACTGGAATGGCAACGGCCTTGGACATGGCACTCACCATGACCTACCCCATTCAGATGATCTAGCTTGTCCACCCAGATATGTCTTTCTGTTCTATCAGTCATTTTGCTATATTTGTGTATTGCTGCTTGAATTTAGCTACTGTCTATTCTAGTACTTCCTGTGGTTTGCTCATTTGTACACATTTCCGTCTTAGAACAATGAAAGAATTGTCACAATGGTTTCCCCTCTTTGTGGTGTCAAACTAAGCAGGAAGCTGTTCAGGCACAGAACTGGGTCCTGAGGATAGTTTTCCAGGTCTCTACATCTGTGGGTATGCCAACCGAACTAGAAGCTCAGTGAAACAGCCAGCTTTCACCATTCCTTAAAACAGTGAAAACTTTTATAGGGACCCTCAGCTGTGCACACCACTCACTTCCCCTGATGCATAGTGACCCTAAAATGGCTACATAGGACCACCACGACCCTTCCTAATGGGATGCTCAAACCCTTATTTTTCTACCATTGGTCCAATGGGTTTCTAACTTAAATGCATTGTCCAGACTCCACAGAAGCCTACTAAAACCTGTAGGATCAGAGCAACTGAGGAGAAAACCCTTCTGGATGCATGGAGCCTCGAAGAAGCCCAGATTAGAGAAGGTCCAGACCACTGCCAGGGTCTAAGACTCAAGTACACTGCAAGGAGGAATGTGGAAACATGATTTCAAGAGAGCTAAGCTATTTTAAATATTTATGTTTCAAGAACTAATATCTGAAGCAATGCATTTTCAAAATTGTGCTGCTCATATTGAATGCTCAGGATTTTCAAATATTCATTCAAAATTCCCCAATGGCCTGCTGCATAATGAACATACTCTCAGATTCTCCTCATATTTTCCTGTGTCTGCATAGCCTGATTTGGAGATGATCTCAAAAGTATCAATCTGAAGTCCTTGAATGCAAGTGAGAACAAGGTTGCATGGCCCTCCTCAAAGGCAATACTGGCTGTGTTCTAAGGAAATAGATGTATGGCACCTAGCTCAGCACATATAAAGTGCCAACTCCAACGGTGATTAGCTTTTGTTCTCAGAAGGCTATAAAGCAAATATGTAAATTAAGTACCTTATGTTTTGTGTTTCAACAAACAAGTCCCAAGGTGATCTCTCCATCCAGTGACTTCTAATAACCGTTATTACGTTACATGTGAAGTTGATTGTACCACTTACTTAACAAGTCTGTTTACCTATGTTCGTTCTTTGCTATTACAAGTGACACTATAAAAGGCTGTCACCAAAAATTATATATTTTATAAAGTACGTTTCTGACTTTATTCAAAACATGATGAGCTGACACATTTGTTGTTGTTTTTGTTGTTGACCTTCCTTCTGGTATTCAGATGGAAGGTTGTCCAGGAAACTCACAACTCAAAGGCCTGGGAAGGTATCTCAGCTCTGAGGTGGGACCATGTCCCAAAGGTATCCTGAAACATGAGAGCTCAGCTCTGAGGTGGGACAGTGTCCCAAGGGACACTGAGACATGGGAGACAAGGAACCAACAACTCTGTGAGGAGCCTCCTCAGTGGAGGTATTGCAGCTCCCGGAGGGGGTTATCCCGATCGCTGAGGAGCTGAGGAGCTTTAAAATCCGAGCCCCGCTCTTTCTCTAGCTGTTGTAGCTCCCAGGGAGGGTTACCCCAACCCCTAATGATTGAGGAGCTTAGGAGCCTGAGTTCCACTCCTTCTCCAGCCATTGCAGCTCCCAGGGGAAGGTTACCCCAACCTCTGATGAGCTCAGAAACTTAGGAGCCTGAGCTCCGCTCCTTTGCTTTTTCTTTCTTCTCTTCTTCACTGCTTTTTCCAGTGAGAGAGTCACACCAAGCAGTACATTTTTCAAAAGGCATTTATTGGAGGGACCAATCCAGGAGAGGAAGGACAAATCCAGGAATGACTGCCTTTGCTTTTGGAAGAAGGCAGCGGGAAACTGGGGAGACACAGCCTTTATATAGGATTTCTTAGAGGGGCGGAGCTTTCTAGGAATTTCCAGAGTGAGGATTAGTGGGATTTCATGTTCTAAGCTTAAGAAGCTCAGGGATTGATGGGCTTTCCTGTTCAGATTATTAGTCACCAATCTGCTCAGGGATTGGTGGGTTTTAGTGGGAAGCTCAAGGATTAATGGGTTTTAGTGGGGAACTCAGGGACTGGTCAGTTCTCCTGCTCAGGGATTGGTGTGATTTTGTCCAGACTTTTCACCTCAAATTAGCATAAACTGGGTTGGGTCCTACTAAGGGGCAGGAGATGACAGTTACAGTGGCCTGGGGGAGGAGCTGGGCTGCTGGAGCTTCCTCAGGCAGGGGTCTGGACACTCCTCTGCCTGGGGAGGTTATAAAATATACAGAGTCCATAATTTACAGAGTCTACTTTGAAGGCAGTAGGCTGAAGCAGGAAAGGTTGCCATCATCTTGGACAGCTCCCGTGGTGGCAGTAGGCATTCTGAGGCAGGAAAGGTGTCTGCTCCCAGAGCAGTAGGCTAAGGCAGAAGTCACCATAGACAGCTCCCACTGAGGTGCTGACAGGAGCTACCATTTTGTCTCTTGTCTCCACAGCCCCAGAGTGGAAAGGAGGGGCTGGCACTGTGCCACTTGAAGGTCTAGACATAGCTCTTGGAGGGGAAAGGTTAATTGGCAGGGCTGGGGGGGAGGGGTAGTGGGATGCTACACCTTGGGGGAAGCAGGGAGCCACCAAGGCTTGGGGGAGGCAGTGGGATGGCTTGGGTCAGGCTGCCCTGGCTTATGAGGTGGACCACTTTTTCTGCTGCTGTAGGTGACCAGGTGGGGAAGCAGCTTGGGGCAGCTATCACTGCGCAGCCGCGGGGGTTGCTCTGATTACTGCTGCAGCAACGAAAGCCCTCTGACATTCAATTAGGACAGAAAACAAAATCTTGTGGTGTATTAAAAACTAATTTCTACTTTCAAATCACTGGAAAGTCATCGTCAATGTAGGCTGAAAGAGAACAAATACCAATACACACCAAACTTTATTTTATTTTTAAGTTTCTTTATTTTTAGTTTTTGACATTGTAATTATATTATTGTTCTTTTACCCCTTCTCTCTCTAAGCCCTCCCATATCATCTTTTCTTTCTCTCTTTCAAATTTACTTCCTTTTTTATTAATTGTTGTCATATACATACATATGTACATACATACATAACCTTAATTGCATGAGTACAACCTGATAAGTCTGTATACTGTTACTTGTGTGCATGTTTTCAGGGATAACCATTTGGTATTAGATAACCAGTCAGTGTGCTCTTCCCTGGTGAAGACTGTCTCCCACTCTTAGCATTCCTTAGCTTTTTATAGTTCTTCGTGTAGAGTTGAGGCCTCACGGGCTTTCCCCATCCATGTAAGCATTTCTGTTGTTTAAACTTTATTTTTAAATGGAAGTTTAGTCATTGTGACATTATAATAAAAAGAATGGACCAAACTCCAGAAATGTGGTATCTTCTCTTTGCTGCCATAGAGAAAAAGGCATGTTCTTTTTAAATCAATTGTATGACCAGTTTGTAATAAATTTCACTTAGAATTAGACGTGACTTAATTTACCATGACTTCTGCATCTTCAGAACCCAGCAGGAGCTTTAGCTATTAAGATGAACTCAAGCATACAGCTCTTTTGTTAACCATTAATGGTCCCATTCCGCCAAAGTCTAATTCCCCCAGCTGCCAACTGCAGCACTTCCCTTGTCAGCTGGGTGCTTGTGCTGCAGCAGGACCCAGCCTCAAGCACTGTAACTCAGGTCACAACGGTCACAGAGTGGAGCCCTTAGCCCCCTGACAGGCAGATGAAATGCATTAACCCAGGGCTATGGCACCAAAAGAATCTCACTCACAAGTGCCGCCATGTCAGCAGATCACCAAACGTATTTTTTGTGTGATTATTAAGAGGTATGAAAGCAAACCAATGTCCCCTGAATCCTCTCAATCTATCAGACTAATCAAATATAGCCAAACATGATGACAAGAAAAATTATTCATATTCATTTGATGTCTTAATGTGCTAGAGATTTTATGGGTATTATTTATTACATTTGCTCATATCAATATGAAAAATAAGTACTTATTATTATTCACTTTATAAACCAAAATCACTGAGGGTAAACAAAGTGAACTGACTCCAGCATTGTACAGTCATGACAGAGATTTGAACCAGTCCAACTCCAGACTTTAAAATACATTACTAGCACAGAACAGTTTCATTGAATTCTGGGGGGGAGGGGGACTCAAAATAAGAGCAATATCTTTTTATGAAATCTATTATTTGTGCATAAATGCCTTACAACACATTACCTATTGAAGATTTAAAATGAAATACTCAGAGGCGTTTACAAGATCTCTGATCATCCTTAGGATACAGTTATAAAATAGTTCCCTTTTGGTACTATTATTTAAATTTTTCCACAATTATTTTAGTAAATTGTTTTGACAGTAAAAATAAAGCCACTTTAGCACTAAAAATAAAAAGAAACATCATCAGAGAAGATAGTACTTTAACAAAACAAGAGAAAAAAGAAACACTGAAATGATAGAAGAAAAGTATGAGGTAAATATTACTGCTCACTATCAATGAGTCCTATAGCTACATTTAAAATGGATCATTGTGTTGTCTTGGTACTTGGGCTGCTGTACAAAATATCATAAGCTTAGGAAGTGCCTTCTTACAATAACATAAATCTTTCTCCCCAGCTCTGGGGTTACAAAGCCCAGAATCAGGGCACTGGCAGACACAGTGTCCAGTGAGGCCCCACACCCTCATTCATACACGATGTTGTCACTGTGTCCTGTATAAGGTCACTGATGCTTCATGACTTAGTTACCCACACCCCAAAGGCTCCACTGTTTACTACCATCACTTTGGGATTTGGGGCTTTCACATATGAATTTTGAGGAGATAAAAATATTTATACATATCTATTGGAGAATTAAATATTTCTGCAGGGATTCTTTTATTACTTTCTTCAATAAGAGTCAACGTTTTATAATGCACAACCTAAGACATAGTCATTATTAAGCTAGCCATGCTAAAAGTAGATTCCATCCATCATAACAAATTAGTAACACTCTTGAGCAGAATGACCTGACCCTGCACCTTCACATGCCAGCAACCCATGTGTTCTAGTTCTAATCCCTGTATCTCTCTAAAGTATAGAGCCAAATCAACCAAATCAGTCATTATGCAAGAAAGGACTTTGTAAATCTAAATAAAAATTTTTCCAGGCTTCTCATAATCTTCTGAGTGTATGCTTTCTTCCTTAAACCTGTCCATTTAACTGATTGACATTCAGATCAGTTGTAATTATAGGTATCATGTAGTATAACTCATTGCCATCTTAATAATTCTTTGCATACCATTGTGTACATGCAATAACATACTAAAACATAACAAGAGAATAAAAGTCAGGCATCCTACCTTTTTGTGTGGCCCTGACTTGACTACACCCATGTTGTTATGCTGGTCATAAGCCTAGAGTTTAACAACCTGAGCCATTTCTTTAGCCCTAGGCTAATCTTTTATACATGTAGCTTTTATACATACATATTTACGAATTGGGGTATTTGGGAATTTTGCTGTTGTTTTGCTTTGCTTTGCTTAGCTATTGCCTCTAAGATGAAAATTTGATGGCTCTTCTTGTCTGCCATGCTCTCTGTGTAAGGTGTGATTGTAGGGCATCTAGCTAGTGAGCAGTAATTGATGAGAAAGGCTCAATGGCTCATATCATTCAATGACTATGACAGGAAAGCATAGCAAAAGCCAGAATCAAGGATATAGTCATCTCCAGGATCCAGCTGATCATGCTAGCACAGTGCAAACCTGTACTACAAGAGATGCCTTGAGAGGGTAGGATCATTACTCATTCTAACCCAAAACACACATTAAGGTTTCACTTCCCTCATTCATTAAAAAGAACCTGTAAGATGTCAATAACAACAAATGAATAGTGGGTGGTCACAAACATCGGCAATGTTGAAATGAATTTCCTGATAGATACAAAATGGCAAGTATTCAAAGGAAATGAATGTCTGCTGTTTGGAATCATCTTGGGAGGAAGGAGGTGGTAGCGAAGGCATCACATGCACTGCCTCTCACCTAGCAAGATTTATTTTCATCTCCTTGAATAAGGACTGTTTGATTCACTAGAAACTTGATTTGTGTATATCACCCAGTAATGTTTATGCCTATTTGTAAATATTGTACATTCTGCTAATACTAGTATGATCTGTGTGTCTCCACTCTAGACTGAGCCAAACCATCTACGTCTTGAGTGGTTATATTCTCATTTTTAAGGTGATAGACATAGAAACAAAGGCCTGGTGCATAATAAGCAAGTGCTCCCTAATGGGCTAGATCCCCCTCTCGTGTTTTAGCTTTTAAGATGAAATTCCGCTCAGTTACCCAAGCAGGGCTTGTACTTTTCATTCTCTTGCCTTTGCCTCTTAAGTAGCTAGGAACACAGGCCTGCACAGCAATTCTAGCTAAACTATTTTTTTTATTTTGGATTTACTATACAAGCCAGAGCCATTAAGCCATAGGACATCCTGCCCTTGCCCAGATATAATTAACATCTCTCCCTTTCTTCACTCCCTAGAGTGCTACACTAAGAGAATATGCTGAATTTAACAGCCTGTTCCTTCGGGCTGGCGAATTACAGAGGAATTATAACATAGGCAATAAGTTTCTAGAGTTCTCAAGTGTTGTTTGGCTGTTCCAGCCACACAAATTTCTCCTCACTGTTTTCCCTTCAGATCTCACACAGCTGTCTCTTGCGAAGCTATTCCATTCCACTCCTTCGCATCTTATTTCCAGCAACTTCACAAACTCAGTCCCACCCAGAGAATGAAATGTGATGAGCACTCTAAGCCCTTTCTATCAAGCCTCTTCCATTAAGGGCCAACATGATCTTGGCCAAGGGATTTGACTTTCATAACTTAATAGAGGCTTTGACATGTTTTTCAAGGGAGTTCAGCCATTGAGTCTAGGTTTCCAATCTCATCAGGAATATGTCTAGCTGGAGCTTTGAAATACTACCTGACCATGATTCTAGACTGAATGCCTAGACAGCACGCCATTCATTACACAAATACAAGAGAGGGGCCTGAGGCAAACTGCACATTTCCCCATCGCTATGCAAACAAAAGGTAATGTTGTTCCTTTTCTCTTCCTATATTTGCATATGCAACATCCATAAATTACAGTCAAGGAACTATTCTAGTTTAGTGGCAAAATATGTTATTAACATATAGCAAATTTAATGTTATTTAATCATGAGTTTAGAAATGCGCTTTCTCTGAGAATTTCTAGCAGCTAAAATAACAGACTTCAGAACTTTTAGATTTACTTTTATTTTAAGCTGTGTGTGCGTATGCAACTTCCACCTGTACTTGCAGAGGCCTGAAGAGGGTATTTGAATTGTCTGGAGCTACAGTTACACCTGTTTGTAAGCCCTTTGACATAGGTGCTGGTAGTCCCACACAGGCTCTCTGCAAGATACTGCATGCTCTTAACCTCTGAGCCATCTCTCCAGCCCCACTTCAGAACATCCTAAGAGGTGGTGTTGTATGTGTGGATCCAAGATCAGAGATCACTCACTCAAATGTCCAAGCTGTTTTGTCACAGGGCAAATGCCTACATCAGGAACACAGGGTAAGATAGTTGAAATAGAGGCAGTTTATAAAGGAAAGCCCTCCTGAGAAAGAGAGAAGGCTGGTGAGAAGGGGGAAGGCGTCCATTTAAGAGTTCTTAGTCCTTAAGGCTCAATGCCCCTTCTAGGCTACAACATAGCGTCCACCTTTCTGGCTTTCACAGCCTTTTCATGTCTGTGCGCTGTTGCATGGAGCCCAGGGGGGAGGAGCTTCCAGTCTTCTGCCAAGTGGTTTCTTTTATGTTAATCCTGATGCTACTGTCTCAATCTCCTCTCTCTCTCTCTCAATCTCCTCTTTCTCTCTCAATCGCCTCTCTCTCTCTCTCTCTCTCTCTGTAATTGTTTAGAAGTAAATCTGAAAAGGCTGTGTAGGGCATCAACCTCAGAAAACAAGCAGTTCTTCCTCTTGTCCTTAACTAGCTCCTTCTTCTCTGAAACCAGAGATACCCTTGGCTCTACATGCACTTTTGTCCTGGCCACAGGCTAGAAATGCCAAAAAAATGTTTAGGAGTGCTGGTTCCTGATCTAGTTCCTTCTTTTTATCTTTCTTCTTTTATATAGCAACCTAATGATCATGGCTGCTTGGAAGACATGTGTGATCTGGTACTTTCATGGCCCTTGACAGTGTGAATGAAAATCTAGTCCATCCATCAGGGCGAAGAGACTCGTGGACACTGAAAAGACTGACCAGCTCACTTCCCGCAATGCCTCAACCCACTTCAATTTCAGTTTCCCCTAGCCCGGGACCCTCAGTGGTAAACCGTACTATGGACCCACTCCTGTAAGCAGCTATGCTGTCTGCTTCCTTTCTCCCATGCTCCACATATAATAAAACTCCCTCCTCAAACTCATATTTCCATTGAAATTTATTCTTCAAGTTCACAAGACAGAGGATCCAGAAGACACTGACCCTGGAACGGCTTTGGTGGCTCTTGCATGTCTGTTACCCTAGGTGCCTAAGTCATTGCTCACTTGAACTGAAAAAGGCTACATTAAAGACTCCCTGCCCTTTATTTGTATAGCTCATCTTAAAGTATATCATGTAAGATTCCAACAAAGAATTTAAGATGTCCCAGATCAAATGGTATGTCCCTATCATATGACAAAAATCATCCCAGTTAATAAAATGATAAAATAACAAAAAATTTAAAAGTTAATGAAGAAAAATATAGGAAAGGAAACCTATTTTGTTTATTTATGTAGTGGCACTCTATAGTAGCAGTCTTCTTTGCTCTCATATCCTTCCCTGAAGAAGGTGAAAAGAATGGTCATGATGTTATTTTACAAGCAAAATAACAGACAGACAGAGAGGGTAGGTGAATTGGCCCAGCCCAGAAAGCTGCAGGAAGCAGATTGCCTACCAAAATTAGATCATCTAACAAAAGTGCAAAGGTCATTCCTTTCTACCTTCCATCTTCATGTTTAAAAAGATAGCTTTAACTTATAAGAAAAGTGTGCCTAACAATACACCTCTACATGGTCCGACAAATATGACTTCTCTGTTGCTGTGATAAAATACCATGAGCAGCACAACTTAGAGAGGAGAGAACTTATTTGGTCTTGTGGTTCCGAGGAGACAGTCCAAATGGAAGGAAAGGCATGGCAGCAGAGGACCAGAGCAGAAAGCTGAGAGACAGCAATTTCAAGTTAAGCTTAAAGCAGAGCATGAACTGGAAATGGGGCAAGGCTATGGACTCTCAAAGCCTGCTCCTGGCAATATATTTCCTCCAAAATGGCCTCATCCCCTCACTGAAGGGTACCACTAACTGGGGACCAAATGTTCGAATACCTGAGCCTATGGGATCCATTCTCATTCAAACCAACACAGACCCTAAACTTCAAATTGATTACCAATGTAGAGTGCACCTTTAGCGTTCCAGAGGAATTCTTTTGAAGGCAAAGCCTATAGCTCTCAAAAATCAAGTGATTATATTGTTACAGTCTGCACGTGGACCCTTGTGACCCCTGATACCTCCAGCCCCTTCCTACTTCATGGCATTTCCACTTGATGCAGGGATTCCAGGCTCTCTGGA
The DNA here is from genome assembly GCA_028658305.1 of Pachyuromys duprasi. Lineage (NCBI taxonomy): Eukaryota > Metazoa > Chordata > Mammalia > Rodentia > Muridae > Pachyuromys > Pachyuromys duprasi. The sequence goes on from CM053764.1 coordinate 127,651,654, forward strand.
GAATTGGTACTGTTTCATCATCCTTCCCATTCAAGCCACTGCAGCAAAGGAAACATTGAGGCCTGTGATTAAGCCCTCCAGCTATTAACTTCCTAATCTCGCTGCTAAATCCTTTTAACTGCGCTGAGATTTCGCTCGGGAACGTCCTTACTTCTAGCTGGGTTATCATCCCAGGCCATTTCCCTTTCTAAATTGCTGCTACATTTCCCCCCACATGCCTGCCTATCTATACAGGACCAGTTCATAGTAAATCTACCGGCAGTACAGGGAACATCACACAGATAATGAATTTTACCGATATCAGGCAATAACTGTCAATCATAGGCACTCCATTACTCTCATGCTGGCTACATAAAATAAATTAACACATTTGCTAGTGTTCTCATAGATGCTGTTATTTTTATTATGGTTATTCTTGGGCTGCACATGAGGAAAGGACAGAGAAGAGCATGCAATATATAATCCTAGGTTTATTTGGGTTTTGCTGTTGAGGAAAAAAAACTGTTCTGAAAGAAGTTTGTGTTCAATTCTTTGTAAAGCAATTTTCCATAGATTGTCAAACAGAAAAACAAATATTGTTAGCTAGTCAGATATTAGCAGCCTTGGAGGTCATTGAGTGTGGGCCAGTCCTTCAGAACCAGCTTTGGATCCTACTTCCTGTTGATTCATAACACACAATTTTAAGAAAGAGAACTATAAATCTGCCCTCCTTGTGTTTCCATAGGAAAGAAAGAAGGAAGCATTAAAAATGCTCTTCGTGATTTTATATGGAAGAAGGTGGAGGCAGCAGGTTTCGTGGAACGCAAGAAGCCCCTCCCTCAGAGCGACCGCTTAGCGAATCCTCACTGCTAAGTCCTGTTTTTCTTCTTTCTCCTTCTCGCTCCCCTTTTTGGTTAGCAGTCAAAATCCTAACACCCTACTCACTGTCTAACACACACACACACACACACACACACACACACACACACACACTGCAATTGATGAAGGCTTCTACTCCAGAGCCTGCACGCTCTGTGACGTGGACTCGGACATAGTTCTCTCTCGTCCTCATATCCATCTCCCCCACCTTCTCGGCTGTCAAGGTTTCCAGCTTGACAAGTCTCCCGACCTTTCTTTTTGTGCTGTTTTGTTTAATTCAAACTCCAAAAATATTGTCCCCAAGTTTTCCCTCTGAGATCATTTGTGTGTGGTGTATGATATGTGTGTGAGAGGGGGGAAGGCAGACACTCACATGGCAATCAGAGAACAGCTTTTCAGAGTTCTCTCTGTCCAGTGTAAGGTTCCAGGAATCAAACTCAGGGACTCAGGTTCAGACAGCAAGCCTTTTACTACAAAACCATCTCCATGGCCCCTGAATCTATTTTTTTAAATTCTTTATTTGCAAGACTATGAACCCACAAAAAAAGAAGACCCTATGCTCCTTGGTTGTACATTTGTATAGTTTTCTAATGTCCCTCATTCAAAAAAAAAAGGAAATTCAAATTTTACTCAGAGTCTATATACAAAAATCAACTCAAACTTCTTTTAAACCTTTCAAAATTATCCTTTATAGAATGGTACTCTTAGTCTCTTGCCAAGATTTTCTTAACATCTAAATTTCATAAATTTAAGGCTCATATTAGACATGTCAATAGGAAAACAATAACTTCACATCAATTTCAACACAAACCATTTTCTATGCTTTAATGTAAGGAAGCATGAGTAACTGTTGCAAACAAATGATTTCAAAAATGATTATAGTCACAGCTTAGCATCCCAGCTACAAAAGCCGGTAAAGGTTCCTCATGGATCATGTCTTGCTTTTGTAATGTTCTGGCACCCACAGTGAAACGCTATAGAAGTTAATGCACCACAGGGAGACGTGTTCCCCACCAGCCTGTTCTTGACACTCCATAAGTAGCTTAGGCTGATTGAGTACAACACATCCTTTTCTCTAAATATATCAAAAAATGAATTTAATTAAAAGAGAGTAACTAAAGACAAAAAGGGAAAGAACAGTAATTGGATAGAAATAATAATCAAATATTTTGGACTCTAGACTTCACTCAGAAAGAAAGATAATGGTAGAAAATTGTAAGGAAGACATCATTGTAGTAGGTCCCAAATGATCCCACACTGCATTTCCAGAACTCAACAGTGGTACCCACTCTCCATAGACACACACTGAGTAATCAATACTCTAGCTTCTGGCACTAAGGCTCTTGACCTCTGCACAAGAGATCCAGGGCTCAGTTAAGCCCAGTAACTATTCAGAGAAGCATCTTCATTGGTCATTGAAATAATGAGCCACCTAAATTTAGGAGTTAAATCAGTTCACTAAATATTCCTATGCATACTGCAAGCGAAATTACCCAAAGCAAGTAGATCATAGCTCCCATTCCCTGACTGACCCCCATATCTGGCTTTCTGAGACCCCATCCCGCTTGTGGGCACTGTAACCTAGTTCAGTCATCCCAGTAATTTCAACTCTGAGCAGTATACATTGGGAGGATCTCCACTCTTCAATTCACCAATTTCCTAGCTGCCCCTTCCTTCAGGTCCTACATTAAGCCTTACTATCTTGTTTCCTTTCATAATAGCATGGGTGAGTCTTCAGAGGGAACTTCAAACATCTGTAGATTAAGATTTAAACTGGAAACAGCAAAGGCAACAACCATGGCTCCTGGTGGCTGGATGGGGCTTGCTACCTAGAAACACAGCTGTGTAACTCTTTCCTCTTAACCCTAAGTCATCACCCTTTGTCAGTGGTGAAGGTTTTCTGGTTGTTGGCTCAGATTTTTTAAAAGGTAGTCTTTAATTAATTTTAGTAGACAAGTCTTGTCTGTATCTATGTGCTGAATTCCCACCCTGACTCTTCCATTACGGGGAGGAGTCTTAGAGATAAGGGACAAAACTCACAACTGCCATTAAAGTATGTGCCTTGTTTTTTTATGGAAGCTAAGACTTTCCAAACACACACCCAAATATGAGAAACAGCTGGATTAGCATTTGGGGTAGAGAATTTCAACATGTTCATCCTCCATTTCTGGGAGGGAGGCGGGGGACAAGCTGATCAGATGTCAGGAAGGTACAAGAAAGAAAAATGAAACCGAAAAAGAAAAATCACCATGTTATTAACTATAGATGGTGCACCCACACCACCCGACTCAAAAAATCTTAAAAAATAAAATCTACCTTTGTGAGGAAAGCCTTGGGAAGAAGGGAGAAGGGACCTGGGGGGAGCTTTCTCCTTCTGCCTGACTGGAAGGAAGCAGCTTTTCTCTTTGAAAAGCAGATGAAGGTTAAGCCCTTAGGGAATACTAGCTGATGATTCTCTTTCATGAACCAACACATCTTAAACACATTTTCCCAGAGGAGTAGCATCACCATTTCATTTCATGTTCAAGGTCATGAAATTGTTCCAAAAATGAGTTTGAAGCAGAAGCAAGGGGAAGAGAGGGGAAATGCAGCCCTGACAACAAAATGATAATGTGAGCAGGTACGTTGTGCAGCAGCTCAAAGCTCTCCCAGCTCTGCAGACAGCCCCAGAAGACATGGCTGCTAAGTCTTCTTCCTTCCCTAAAGACCCAGCCTGTTTTCAATGGCAGTTCACTCAAAGAAAGGAAGAAGGCACAATGAGAAGGAAGGATGTGCACAGAAATCTGAGAAATTAGTTTTGGAAGATCATATAATATTAAAGGACATAATTCAAAGAAAAGCGAAGCCTAGTGTTTTTTAAGGGTTGCCATCACAGCCCATGGCAAGTCACGACAGAGGAAGCCTGAACAGTACTAGGAAGGCAGTGGAAACTATATACTCATGGTGTAAGTGTTGTCTGCCCATCACTGGCTCCATTGTTAGGGACCTGGGGTTAAGCTAAAACATCATGGAAGAAAGATACAGTAAGGAAAGTTGCTCACCTCATTGTAGACAGGAAACAGACAGAAGTGAGGGAGAGAGGAGGGGAGAAAGGAAGAGAGAAAGGGAAAGAGGAAAGAAGGAGTTTAGGACAAGAAATATTCTTCAAAGGCATAGTCCAAACAATCTAATGTCTCCAACTGAGCCCCACCTCCTTGAACAGCCCATTCCTTTATTATGAACTCATCAGTAAGTAATCTATTGATGAAATTAGCACCCTTGGGGTCAGGTAACCTCTCAACATCAATGTCAGATGGGAAGATAGCCTTTAACACATGGGGTTTTATTTTGAGGGGTGAATCATATTCCAACTGTAACAAATACCAAGCCAAACCAGACGTTCTTTGATAATGTCAATCAATCACCTCTCAGTGGTTAACAGCAAATCCTGTCCTTCCTTTCTTGAAGCTTCACTGATAATCATCCTTATGTCTACTCCATTTCTGTCCAGCTGTCATACCCTGACATCTTCAGTGCTGTCACAAAGGTTTATCCAAAAGCCTCCTGGCCCCAGGAAACTTCAAAACTTCAGTCCTGTTTGCATCCCACTTCCAAGGTGAACTCTGAAAACTGTTTATAAAAACAACCTCTTCCAATGACTATTTTTCTGGCTATTTAATAAAATTACCTCTCTTCTATTAGTTCTTTCCCACTGATACAAAAGGATACATTGGCTTCTCTTTATTCTGATAATAGAATCAATAATAATGTCCTGTTCTGATAAGTATAGAGGGGCCAATATACTTTTTCTTCTCCATCAATTGATTGAAAAGCATACCTTCTGTAGAGACTTCACTCCTCACCCTTACCCTCCTTTCTTCAGCCTATTGCCTATCAGATTTACTCTCACTGCACTGCTGTAGGCTATTTTGAAAATCCACCCACCAAACTATCTCTGTCCTACTATTAGTCAACACCAAAAGCAGGGCTGGGGAGAAGGTTCAGTGGGTCATCTGCTTGCTGTAGAAGCCTGGGGACCTGAGTTGGGATCCCCAGAACCCATGTAAAACTGGACATGATCGGGCACATCTGTAACTCTAACTCTTCTGTGAGGAGATGGGAGGCAGAAACAAGAGACACCCTAAAACAGTGGTTCTCAATCTGTGAGTTACAACCCCTTTTGGGGACCAATTGACCTTCTCACAGGGGTTACCTAAGACTATCCCGAGTATCGGATATTTGCATTACAATTTATAACACTAGCAAAATTACAGTTATGAAGTAGCAACAAAAATAGTTCAATGGTTGGGTGTCACCACATCATGAGGAACTGTATTAAAGGGTCACAGTATTAAGAAGGTTGAGAACCACAGGACTAGAAGTTTGTAGGTCAGCTAGCTGGTATACGCAATGGAGAACAATGAGAGATGCCATCTTAAATATAATAGAAGGCCTGAACTGACACCTAAGGTTGTTTACTGACAACCACACATGTACCCACACCCATAAGCACACACAGGAACAAACAAATGTCTACTGTATATACACAGAGACTCCTTTTTAGAAACTTTTTATTGATACTTATGAATTTCACATTATACACTCATCCTATTCATCTCCCTATCCCTTCATATCTACCCTCCACCTTTGTAACCTTCCCCCCAAAAGAAAATTAAAAATAAGATAGAATTTTTTTAAAAAATCTTGTTGTAGAAGCTATAGTGTGCCACAGTGTGTCACACAGTATATCCTTTTGTCCACACATTTTTATTTGCAAATGTTGATTGCAGTGAATCATTGGTCTGTTTTGAAGCCTCTGGCTTTTGCTACACTATCTATACTGGATCCTCATGGGGACTCCTCTCAGATATCCTGTTGTTGCCCTGTGTCATGGAGATTCTGCAGCTTTGGACCTGCAAGACCAGCCCGTCCACATGCTCCAACAGATGGGATAAAGCCCTGGATCTGAGCCTGGGTGGTAGCTGAGTTGGTCCACCTGCCATTTCTCCAGCACAAGCACTGCCAGGGGAACTCTCCAGCACTGCCCCAGCTAGCTCACTCAGTGCTACAGCTGGCGAGGGGCAGGGCCAGCTCTCCTGCTCATGTCCTTGGGCCAGCTCACCCACATCTTTGCTGCTAGGGCTAGCTGTACTGTGCTGGCCAGCTGAGGTACAGGGTCAGATCTCCCTAGTGCTGCAGCCAGTGACGGTTGGGGCCAGCTTGAGACTCCTTTTAATAGCAGATAACTGTTGAGATGTTATTTTATGTTTAAACGCACCCTCCAAGCAACTTCCTTCCTCCAGATTTTGAGATTATAATCTTTGTTCATCTTTTTCCCTTCACTTCTGTATTTGTCCGGGTTCCTTTTATCTGCCCCTCTGTTATGACTGGAATACAAAATCTCTCTCTCTCTCTCTCTCTCTCTCTCTCTCTCTCTCTCTCTCTCACACACACACACACACACACAAACACACGCATGTACCTCAAAAGCATTCATTTGTTAAAGGCTTAGTCCTCAATGCAATGCTCAAGGTGGAGTTCAAGAAAAGCAATAGCATAAAAAGACTCCACCCTAACCAGTCCATTAATGATTTGGTGGCAATATTAAGAGAAAGTGGAGACTTCAAGAGGGATAGTTGAAGGACACCAAGGGCATGTTTTGTGAGCTATATTATATCCCCATTCTCTCTCTCCCTCTCCTCCCACCCCTGCCTCCCTTTTGCCATGACATCATGATATGAATAGTTCTCTGTCATCCCTTCTGCCACTAGGATGTGCCTCAGTGCAGCCTCTGAAACAACAGAACCAGCTAATGATTTGTCAGACCATGATCCATAAGTCTTTCCTTGGGTACCTTGTCACAACAACAAAACACACACACACACACACACACACACACACACACATCCTTCAAACTTAGTTCTCCCCAGATTCTATTTTGAATGCTATTTTCAGTGCTCAGCATCATCTCTTGAACATAGTATCCCTCAACAAATGCAGATTTTTGGGGGGAGGGGGTTGTGTGCATGTGTGTATATGTGTTTACTTATAGGTGTTCAGAGTAGCTTTGTCATACATTTCCCAAAAACTCCCAAATGCTAGCAAAGTGCCCCTCCTTCTGCTATCTTCCCAACTTTTGACACCTCACATTTTTCCAGAAATGTCCCTTCCACCATAAGTCCCATTACACATAAGCTTGCTTTCCCAATTCTGCTCACTGGGACTTTTTCCAAAGGGCTTCCTCTTCCTGCTACACTCTCCGCCACCCCCAATTACAACTTCATAAATCCTACCCACCATCTGTGTTCTAGTTCAAAGTATGTCTCTTCTCAAAGACACCCTAGGCAATTCAAGAACATTTGAGCTGTCCTTGGATTTCCCAAGTCTTTGGTGGCTTACCTGAACACATGAGTTCATGGTCACTAGACTGCTCCTGGAGGATCTTTGGTGCAGTAAAGTGGTATTTGGAGTGTGAAATGGTGTGTGCATGTGGGCAGAGAGTGGGTGCTGGAACTGCTATGGCTGTCCTCTATTGGCAAATACAACTGCAGATGTCTACTTGAACATCAGCAAATATCTGGTAGAAACTGGTTTCCAAGCACCTGTCTTTACACTCCATCATAAAGGTAAGAGTCCCATAAATCACTACACACTACCTCAAACCACCTCTTGGATGTGCCATGATATTCCTGGAGGATGGAGAAAAGGAAACCAGCCAATGACCTCCCCTCAAGAACTGACCCAGAAAATAATAGTTGAATGAACAGCAGCAACAAAGGAAGGAATAAACAAAATGTCATTCTATACATACAGCGACATGCTTCTCAATAAAAAGGAATGAGATTTTGCTATATGCCATATGAATCAACCTTGAAAACATTCTTATTAAGTAAGCCTGCCACCAAAGAACTATTGCGTGATTCCATTTGCAGGGCTACCAGAACAGGCAAATTCATAAAGACAGATGAATGACCAGGCAATGTGAAATAGGGAAAGAGGGAGTTACTGTTTAACAAGAACAAACTTTTTATCGCAGATGGTGGAAATGCTTGGGAAAGGACAGTGGTGGGAAGGAGGGGACAAAGTTCTGGGTGGTGGCTCAGTGGGAAAAGGCACTTCCAGCTTGCCATGCAAGGCTGACTACCTAAGTTCAGTCTCAGAAATCCATAGTGTAAGGAGAGGAGAACCAAACACTGAAAGTTGTCCTCTGACCCCCATATGCTTGCAGTGGGCATGGACATACCTACATTCCTACCTGTATAGCATATATACACAGAGATGATTAATGATGATGATGATAATGACAATGATGATGATAACAATGATAATAAATAAGAAGGAAGATGTGAGGGGAGTTATGTCCTCTAATAAGCACAGTCTAAAGAAAACAAGCCCTCATCTGCCTGGCAAGTCTTTTCCCATGCTCCTTTGAGGACTGCACACTGACAGATGGCCCAAAGCAGCTGAAAAGCAGAAGGGCTCAGGCTCACTGCTGTCATTGCCTTCGCTAGGTGCTTTCTTCATTAGGCACTTCCTCCAAAACACAAAATAGACCAGATCCCAAAAATTCACCAGAACATCCCTGCAGACAGAGAAGGCTAGTCCCAAGAAGCTTCCTTCTATCACCTTTACTGTCTCCTGAAAAATAATTTCCACCCTCTGAGTTTAGCTGCTCGAAGGTACAGCAGGAGTAAAACCAAATGCTTTACAGGACTATTATGCTATTGTCTAGCTTGAAAGATCTTTGACACTCAAAACACTTATAATGGTATCTGACACAAGAGACTCTTAGAAACTGTTAGCTGTTAATATTTTAATAGTTTCAATAATGTATTTGATCAGCATTTCATATTCCAGAAATGAAGTTCAGAGATACCCTTTCAAACACTATCAAGAAAATTGAACTCTCTTCTGATTGATAAGTTCCCCAAATATAACAAATGATAAACTTAGCAGAGACTTGACAATAGTCTATTAAAAAGATTATATAACAAGTAGCTGGCCGACTCTGCCAGTCACAGAAAGGAACAGAGGCAAAGATCTAGAGCGTTCGTTTTCAACCTGCCTAATGCTGCGACCCTTTAATACAATTTCTCATGTTGTGGTGACCACCAACCATAAAATTATTTTCATTGTTACTTCATAACTGTAATTTTGCTACTATTGTGAACCATAATGTAAATATCTGATATGCAGGATATCTGATATGTGGCCCCTGTGATGGTCTCAGCCCACAGGTTGAGAACCTCTGTCTAGCGCAGAAAGTTCTCAGCTAGTGAACCTACAGACTCAGAGCAATGGACACTCAGAGCCCCCAGGCTGATAGCTACTTCAGCGTTTCTGAAGAGCAGAGCAGGTGTACTAGGGATGACACAAGCAAGTTTCCAATAGCACCTAACAAATGTCACTGGAAAGGAGGAAATGACCTTAATCTTGTCCTTGAGACTATGCACTAAGACACCATGAATGACCTCCTCATGCAAAGGAGTAGGGAACAGTTTCTGCTTCATATGCGCTCTCAGGACCAGGAGTGTGTGCCCTGCAGCTTCAAGCACAGATAATGACAGAAAGGTAGAAGGGAGGGAATGATTAGGTCAGCAGGCCTGCAGTATTCAAGAAAAGGACCAGAGGTAATTGGATCTTTAAATTTGAGAAGCCTACAAAAGAGGGAAACCATGCCACTCCATGCTAAGCATTTGCTCTGAACGCTTCACAGAGGAGATGAAGCTGAGCACACAAGCTAAGACAAGAGTCCATATTAAGATTTGGCAAGGAGGAGGAGCTCACCTCTACCAGCCAAGGGCTCTGGGCAATCTCGCTCTTTCTCTCCCTCCCTCTCCCTTCTTCCCTCCCTCCCTCCGTCTCCCACCCCTCTACTTCACTCTCTTGTCTGTCTGTCTTAGCTGTCTTATTCTGTCTCTCTGCCTCTCTGTGTGGCTCTGTCTCTCCCTTCCCCTCCCTCTCCTGTCCTCTTCCTTCCTCTCATCTAACTGTCTGTGTCTTTCTCTTTCTCTTTCTATCTCTGTGTCTCTCTTTTGTCTGCCTTTTTCTCATTTGTCCTTTTTGTCTCTCCTTTCTCCTCTCTCTCTCTCTCTCTCTCTCTCTCTCTCTCTCTCTTTCTCTCTCTTCCTCTTTAAAGATTGGGTCTTAATTTGCACTTTTCTGTGCACTTCCCCTACACCACATCAAGTTCCAAGACACAAGTTCTGAAAAACAGAAAAACACAAGGTCTGGGGAGATGGCGCCATGGGTAAGCGCATTCACTGAGCAGGCATGAGAAGCTGAGTTCAAATCCCCATCACCCACATAAAACCCTGCTGTAGCCACACATGCCTGCAACCCCAGGGCTGGGCAGGGAGACCCAGGAGGGTCACTACGAGCTTTCTGTCCAGCAAGTCTAGCAAACCAAACAAATAAACAGAACAGTGAGCTCCAGGTTCTGTAAAAGCCCTGTCTCAAGGGAATAAGGCAGAGTAATAAGGATACCTCCTCCTCTGGCCTCAATATATAATCTTATGTCCGTACATAAATACAATGCACAATAGCCCCCTCCCTTCAATAAAAGAACCACTAGACATATAAAGGAACAAGAGGATTTATGGAAATCTCTGAAGAACAATGGAAAGACAAAAGTTGTCAGATAGAAAAGAAAAAATTAAAAAACACTTCTCCCATGAAGAGGAAGAACAAAGATGTGTTTAGTCTTTCACTGTGTATTTTTTCTCACAGTGATCTGATCCGTTGCCATCTATGATGTAATCACATAATCATGCAGTTCTTTCAAACAACTTACAATCTACTCAGTTTTCCAAATGCTCTCCAGACCTTGGAAGTAGTTAAGGATGAAATGAGAGAATAGGTGATGGGTTTTCCTCAGAGCACCCCACTACAGGCATTTTCATTATATAACTCATAAAATGCCAACCTACCTCAGTATTACACAAAATAGAGTAACTTTCACATAACCAATGACGGCAGCAGGTGTAAGACAGCAAATACAACATTATGTATTATCAAATTTCTTAATCATTGTCTTATACATGCAAATACACTCAAAGGTAAGCACATACATGCATGCATATTATGGTGAATATTGATCATAAGTCCCCATATTCTAAACTCTTTATGTGTTGACTGATTTAATTCTCATGACTTTTAATAATTAACAGGTCTACTGATATTAATATTATATATGATGAGTAGACAAAAGCAAGCAGGGAAGCATGTGCAGCAGCCGCTGAGAGCATATTTGCAAACCAGGTTCCAGAATCTTCTTTTCAGTTCATTTGTTTGTTTGTTGGTTGGTTGGTTGGTTGTTTTGCTGAGATAGGATCTCATGCATCCCGGGCTGGCCTCAAACTCTCTCAGCAGCCAAAGATGATCTTTAGCTTCCCTGATCCACCTGCCTCATCTCTTGTGTGCTGAGATTACAAGCATATGTTACCACACCAGGTTTGTTCAGTGCTAGGGATCAAAGCCAGGGCACTGTGCTCGATAGGCAAACCCTCTGCCAACTAAATTACATCCCCATCAACATTCTTTACAAACAGAAGAAAGCAGACAAGAAAAAAAGAATGCATATTTCTCTACAGTTTGTATCTGTGATACACAAACAGCAAATCTTTTTATAATCCGCTGCACATATTCAAACAATTGACTCAACTACTGATAGAAAAACAAAGTGTTCTACAGGGAGACCAATGTGTAGCAAGTTAATCTGCTGAGGCTTGAACACATTTAACTGAAGATTTGCTTGCTTTTTTATTTTTTTTAAACTTTCTTTCTTCAGTGTTGTTGGAATTTTCTTGGGCTCTGAAAGCTCCATGGAACAAGTCAAAGTGTCCTCACGGAAGTTCTAAATACCGCAAGAACTAGCTGCAACTCATACAGCCCCAAGCCTCTTCCCAGCCTGTTTATAGAGGTGCAGCTGAATAGCGGAGCTTTACCTGAGTACACAGCACTGATCGGAAGTCAGTGCCTTTAGCAGCAATCTCTCAAACAAACAAATGCCACATCTCAAAAGCAAAATAACTACACTCGGCTTTCTGCTCTTCCCTGTTCCAGAGACAGTTGCATCTTCTCATACAATACCAGCCTCATCCCTTAGACATGATGGTGAAGGTTGGAGTGAACAGATTTGGCCATATTGGGAGCCTGGTTCCCAGGGCTGCTTGCTCATCTGGCAAAGTGGAGATTGTTGCCATCAATGACCCCTTCATCAATCTCAACTACATGGTCTACATGTTCCATTATGACTCTACCCATGGCAAGTTCAACGGCACAGTCAAGGCTGAGAATGGGAAGCTTGTCATCAATGGTAAGTCCATCACCATCTTTCAGGGACGAGATTCTGCTAACATCAAATGGGATGACACTGGTGCCAAGTATGTACTGGAGAAGACCAGGGCCCACTTGAAGGATGGGGCCTAAAAGGTCATCATCTCTGCCCCTTCTGCGAATGCCTCCATGTTTGTGAAGGGTATAAATCATGAGAAGTATGACAACTCACTCAAGATTGTCAGCAATGCTTCCTGTACCACCATGTGCTTCACCCCCCTGGCCAAAGTCATCCATGACAACTTTCGCATTGTGGTAGGACTCAAAACCACAGTCCATGTCATCATTACCACATACAAGACTGAGGAGAGCTCCTCTGGGAAGCTGTAGCATGATGGCCGTGTGGCTACCCAGAACATCATCTCTTATCCACTGTGCTGCTGCCACGTATGATGACATCAAGAAGGTGGTGAAGCAGGCATCCGAGAGCTCACTAAAGGGCATCTGGGATACACTGAGGACCAGGTTGTCTCCTGTGACTTCAACAGTGACTCCCACTCTTCCACCTTTGATGCTGGGGCTGGCATTGCCCTCAATGACAACTTTGTAAAGCTCATTTCCTGGTATGACAGTGAATATGGCCTCAGCAACAGGGTGGTGGACCTCATGGCCTACATGGCTTCCGAGGAGTAAGAAGCCCTGGACCACACGCTTCAGCAAGGACACAAGAGCAAGAGAGAGGCCCTGGACTGCTGAGGAGTCTCTGCCCTAACTCAGTACTTGACACTGAGCATCTCCCTCACAGTTTCCAGCCCAGACCCCCAGAATAATGAGAGGGGCCCAAAGAGCCCTACTCTCTTGAATACCAGCAATACAGTTCACTGCAGCCAAAAAAAATGCACTCTGTCAAAATGTTAAAGGTAGAATACTTAGGTAACTGGTATATCTGGTATGACAAGCCTATAATTTCACCTCTAGTCAGCTTCATCTTAGCCATCACAAAAGAGCACTAACACCAACCCAGGCCTAGCATGTGTCAGAGGGTGGTTTTTTATTTTGTTTTTTAGATTTTAGTTTAAATATATGAGCATTTTGCTTGCCTGTATGTTTATGCACCACATACATACCTGGTACCCACAGAAATCATACGAGGGTGTCAGACCCCCAAGATCTGCAGTTAGAATGGTTGTGAGCTGGGAACGGAATGTGGTGCTGGGAACCAAAACTGGGTCCTCTGCAAGGAAAAGTACTCTTAACCATGAAACTATTTGTCTATCCCCAAGACCTGGTATTATTGAGAAGAAGAAAAAATAAGGAAGGGAAGGAAGGAAGAAAGGAAGGAAGGAAGAAAAGAAGCATGTCTTAGAACAGACAGCATTCTGGGTTTCCACTGCTTACTCTCAAAAATATTAATATTACAGACTAAAATTGAATTCAGACACTAAACTACCTTAGCATGTCTTTAATATTTTCTGGATCAATTTTCTTTTCAGAGAAACAGAAATTTAAAAATTAGGCAAATGCTATATCTTTTCAGCCCTCTGTTTTCTCAGCGTCTCCTTATCTCAGGCTGGCCTTGAACTCACTATGTAGACAAAGACGGCCTTGAACTTGATTCTTCTGCCTCCACCTCCACTGTGCCACACGGATAGATGTTTATTGCCACAAGATGCTGATGCAGTACAGAGGGTGGAACTCTGTGCTTCCCGATGGCTCCGTGAGCACTCTACTGACTGAGGCCATCCAAAGCGCTCAGGTGACCCATTGTACAATGTCAACAGACGTCACTTGTTTCCTTAAACAAAATCAAGCAGGAGAGAAAAAAAACAGTACAAAAATAATTCTCAGCTTCTTTGAAACTTTAGCTTTACAGAAAAGTATAAACAAACCAGAACCATATGATTTTCTGAGCAAATACAGATGTCACCTACTGTTAGTGTTTCATTTGACAACAATTTTTGATCACTGATTCCTGATCATATTCATTCAACCAGAAAACCCCAAGCTTTTGCTTAATTATAGTGACAGCCTGTTCCATATGAAACAGGTCTAATTCTTTTTATCAAAATTAATAGCTCTTAAGTAATCAAGACCTGAAATAATATAAAATAAAAACATCTGAACTGATTTTTTTAATTCAGAAACTGCTGCACTGTTTTAATACCTTTCACTATACTAAAACTAACATATTGAACTTATAACTATTCTAGTTACATTTACTGTAGTTTCTTTTCTTTCACTAACACCAGGAATTCCCAAGAAGAAGACGCCTCTATAAGTCTTTTCTATAGAGGACACTTTTCTAAAAGTGATAGACATTAATCTCTGTGCTCAGCACACCAACCATTCATCTCATTTAAATAATTTAATGATTTAAAAAAACTGTATGTGCCTTGGAAAACAGAAAATGCATTTAGTAAATCTATCCACTAATGTAAAATGTGTGTATATATCAACACAGAACTAGTAGGTAGGTGTGCAAGTAAGGTGACATGCATGAGTGTGTGTGTGCTCGCCCGCGCGCGCCTCCCAGAGGTCAGACGTCTTCTTCAATCTCTCTCCACCTTAATTTTGAAACAGAAGACAGGGGTTCTCACTAACCCTGGAGCTCACAAATTTGGCCAGATGACATGAGCAGCAGGTCTCAGCACCCTCCTGTTTCTGCTGTTAGGATTATGGACAGTTACATGAAGCTTCACATGGGCACCAATGTCCCTGTGTTTGCAGAGTGAGCGCTCTCTCAGCTGAGCCATCTCCCAGGCCCCATAATATGAAATATCCATAGTGGAAACATTTTAACACTGATGCTCATGCTGCTTGATATCTGCTCTCAGGAAAGTATGAATTCTGGATCCTCACTGTAAAATATAAACATGGTGTATGTGGAATTACATTGGAACTTTACAAAATTTTTTTCCATGATTAGGACAGTTTCTTTAATTTTTTCTTGTACTTCTGGGACAATATCAATTTAATTCACAGCTGATTCTAAAGTAAAGCAAAGACCAGATAAATGACAACTCCTTATACTCTGATGCTCTTATAGATTTTAAGATTAGCTTGTTACATTTTAAAATGTAACAAATACATGTATATATACGTATATACAATTCTCATTTTAAATGTAACAAGCTAATCTTATTAGCATATGCATACATATGTAGCTTACACACATGTATTTTTGTTTGTTTTGGTTTGGGGTTTTGGCCAGGATTTCTCTGTGCAGCCAGGCTGACCTCAAACGCAGAGTTCTGTCTGCCTATGCTTCCCAAGTGCCGGAATTAAAGACACATGCCACCACTGCCCATCAGCAATTTTCTTATACTTTGCATTAGGGTTGATACCATGTGGACATTTAAGAAGCTATATAACACAAAGAACCAGCTAAAACATGTTTCTATGTACACCCTCTACACTGCTAAGCTTATTGGTAAACATTTGATTTTTTTAATAAAGTCTCTTATAAATATGTGACTTTAGGTCTGGGAAGATAGCAGAACCAAGGTAAAGAATTCTGAATGTGGTTATGTCCTGTGTACCAAGGGGTACAGACAGGCCAGCAAAATCTCCTTGGTGAGTTCCAGGCTAGTGAGACTCTGCCACTCCAAAGAACGCAGGAAGTAATACCACCTGGGGAATAATGACACCCATGTTTGTCCTCTGGTCCCCACCCACATACACACATGTTCACACACATGTACCCACACACACATTTACAAATAAAAATAAGTAAAGTTAGTTAACGCTTTCAAGATTGTTTTCATTTCTCTCCTAAATGGATTTAGGATGAAACCTCATCTGACTATGGGTTCAACCAGTGATTTTAGTCCAAAGAAGAGAATTAAGATTCAGAAGTCAAATAACTCTGAGTAACTAAATTTTTAAATATAAACATATATGTGATCTGTTCAAATCAATTTATATTATTTCCTTTAAAATGAATACTACTGGAGCAGACAAAGTCAGCAGCAGGAGTCTCTGCAGGGGTGGCTTTTAAAGAGAAAAGGGGGAAGTCTTTGTTAGGGTGAGTTGGTAAAGCCTGATTGGACCTGTTAGTCACATTAGCCAAATAATGAATTTGGATTGCTGCTGGACTTTGGTGTTTTGGTAGTTGGGCTTTGTAATTCAGTCAGGCATAAGGAAGTGGCCAAATAAGGGAATAGCTTTAGGAATGAAATCTAACAGTTTAGCAAGGAGGAGGGAAGAGGGGTGGGTAGACCTGCTGACGTGTTTGCAGTGCCTGAGCCTATTGGAGAGCTCTTCAACTACCCTAAAAGATCACGTTCTCAGCCTCGTTTTCCTGTTGAGGGAACTCCGCCTTAATGCAATGAAATGACTTTCCTAAGAACGCAGAGCTCTTAGCCAGCAGAGCCAGCAGACATTGGACCTTTACTTGTCCTGAGGTGGACCTCATCGCACCCATACTTTTTCACTCTACAGAATGAGCACTTTTGAGAACCCAGTAGGATGTCACTAGGCCTTGAACATAAGCTTACTGATTCAATAGCATGTCCAACCCTTCGACATTATGACATGAGATGGTCACCAAAGTTCAATCCAGAAAACTTCATTATCATGTTACAAAAAAAAAAAAGACTAGGAAAATCCCATAATGTTTGAAGTTTAACATTTTATGTTGGGCTACATGCATAGGTAGGTATCCTTGACTGCATGTAGCCTGTGAGGCTCAGGCTGGACATGCCCAAAGGCTAAGAAGAGAACAAAACCAGTCACCCAGAAATGCTGCTCCACCCTCCCCAACAAAAATCTTCCTCTTTTGACTCAGAGGGGGCTAGTACCAAGGGAAAATGCAGCTCCCTGTTCAAATGTGGCATAAGTTTCAAGAGAGCCCCAGCAGAACCTTAAACCCAACTTGGCGCCCTCACATAGCTTATTGTGGGCGACTGCATTGGTCTGATGACAGTAAGTTGACCCTAATCTCCCAGCCACATTCCTGCAAACACACACGAGGCCTGCCGGGATAGAGACATTTTAATTCTGTTTTAATGCCGCATCTGATGTTTGTTTTGCAGTGTGTGCGTGCACACATGAAGATAGACATATGCATACGTGTACATGCAGCCCTGTCTCTGTCCCCAACCCTCAAGGTTAGGATTGCAAGTGTGTCCCCTGTCCAGCTTTTTATGTGGGTGCTTGGGGGAATCTCTGTACAGCGAACATTTTACCAATCAATCGCCTTCCCCAACTCCTCCTTTTTGAGTTTTGTTTTGTTTTGTTTCGTTTGAGACAAGGTCTCTCAGTATAGTCTTAACTCCCTACATAGACCAGGCTCCCCTTCAACTCACAGAGAACTGCCTGCCTCTGCCCTTTTGTGTTTCTTAGCTAGACACAATTGCAGACAAGCATTTGCGTCTTAAGAGTACGTGGGGTGCTCACGCGGCAACTGTCCACCCAGCTCAGAAACCTCTGCCTTCAACAGCCAGTGT
>CM053764.1:127669314-127684696 GCA_028658305.1 Pachyuromys duprasi
TCTCTCTCTCTTATTAAAGGAGGAAAAAAGTGATTGAGAGGGAATTAAGGTTCCCCAAGGTGGTTTTAATGTCCTTTCACTCCAGGGCCAGGTACCTCATGTAGCACTAAAAAGATTTCAAAAAATGAAAGGAAATGCCTAGAACACGGAAAAAGACATGGCTATCTGCAGAAAGCATCTGCCTTTGTTTAAACAAAAAGTGGGGTTTTCCTCTATGAACTTCACATCTAGACTGTGTCTAATCGTATGTAAGCTAATCATTCTTGCAGACATTTGCTCTGCGTATACTAACTACATCCAGTATATAAAAAAGAGGCAAAGGTCATCAATATCTAATATTTCTCTGTATTTCAACCCCCCCCCAATGTAAACTCATAAGCTCATTTAATTGCATATAACTGCACTACTGCAGGATGTCTGTGTTATGCAAATGAAAACCATCCAGAGAAACAGGATGATTTCCTCTGCTCCCACTAGCACAGTGGTTCTCAACTGTGGGTTGTGACGCCTTTAGGGATCACATATCAGATATTTACATCACAATTCATAACTGTAGCAAAATTAAAGTTATGAAGTAGCAATGAAAATGATTATACTGTTGGGGTCGCCACAACATGAGGAGCTGTGCTAAAGGGTCGCGGCCTCAGGAAGGTTGAGAACCGCTGCTCTACCAGCCTTCAGAGGTAGAGAGGCATGAAAGGCTAGTTTTTGTCATTGATCCCTGGATATCACTGTGTGAGCACGTGCCAAGACAAAACATTGGATTCTGTTTATTGTGTTCGTTGTAGTTAATTTAATTCTTTTTGCCTGGTTTGAACTTTCATTTTTCTAATTACATTCCTGAGCACGTCCAAGACTACAAACACCTCGGCTTGACGTGGGAATAAACTAGATTACATTGATGGCTGTCAGGAAATTGTACTACTACTGTCCTGTCTCACTGAATCATCGGAGGTTTTCTACCCTGGGCAGCCTGACAGCAGAGATATTGCCCAGTGTGCTACCGAGTGAGAGAAAAGAGACCATGGAGGCCACTACAGTGAGGATGTGGGCAATAATGCCAGCTCCCTAGCACAATGATGGAGACCAGTCTTGGGTCATCTCTAATGTCGTTCATCCAGTGTCAAAATCTGTCATTTCAATCCCTATTCTTTCCTTTGTATTCCACAATTTCATATAGGTATAGACTAAATTTAAATTGTTTATTATTTTTCATGCTCAGATTAACCTCCTCTTCCAGCTGAAACCCATTTTCCCCAAAAGCCCCACCCTGTTTTGATGCCTGTCCTCCCTCCTACCCGACCCCTGAATATAAATAAAATGGCTTCTATGAACCCTTCTGTTAGGGGTTATGTCTGTCCAACTTTGACATCTGACCCCCATCTACCTCCTAAACACTGAGCATAAATGAGGTGGCTTCCGTGGACATGACTGAAGGGTTATACACTGACATACGAGCAACTGAAGGAAATGACACCCTCTTCCTCAGCACCCATTAATTGCCCATAGCTCCTCAGGGAGGGAAAGGGCCTAGTGATTCCCTCCCCCAAACATGATAAATGATGAGGGACCCCATCTTGTTTGGGTCTTGTGTAGATAAACACAGATGCGGTGAATCTAATGACAGGGTCTCACACAACCCTGGCTGGTCTTCAGCTTATTTTGTAGCCAAAAATGACTTTGAACTTCTCAACTCGGTCTCCCAAATGCTGGGGATACAGGCATGTATTCCTACCGTTCCCAACTCTTGCAGTACTGTCTATCAAACCCAGGGATTCACTGTGTCAGTCAAGCATTGTATCCACTGAGCCATAACCTCAGCCCTTACACGTTCCTTCTGTTGAACTGTTGAACTGCCTTCCATTTGTTCGTGGCAGTGAACGTAAAGGGAGCACCGTGAAGGCCTCAGGCACCCACTGGAGAGTACAAGGTGGTGGTGATGCCTGCCCACCCTGCAGTGTCACACACCACCACCGTACCACATGGGCATTTTCACATATGGTGAACAAGTCCCATGTCTGGTCCTTTGTGCTGCAGCTGAAGATAATGAAGAAGTCATCGGGGAGGCAGTGTGGTGCTGGCAGCTGTTTCAGAAGTTGCCGCTGTGTGTGACAAAAATCGGGATCTGGCTGCACTATGGCTCCAGCAGCGACACACACACCATGTGCCTCGAGCACTGGGACCTGGCCATGGCTGGCACCATCGCACAGTGCTATTGTGACACAGGTACCCGGTAACCAACACCGTGCTGGTTCACACTCCATCAGGACGATGGAGGCAGAAGAGATTGACTACAAGGGCTGCTAAGCACTTCCACAGCTCCTGTCCCAGTTGCCCCATAAGCAAATTTATTTAAGCATCATACACTTCTGTGGAGTACTTATAGCTTTGGGCACAGCTTGATACAGATATATCATGTTGCCAAGGCTAACCCCTCTCTGTCTACCTGTTAGCTCTCTTTCTTCAAATGTTTCCTGAATCTGTAGGCAGGTTTTTTTTTTAATACAGTGGCAAAGATGACCCCTTGGAAGCTCTAGTTATAACAGAAGGGCAAGCAAGAAAAGACCATATGCCAACCACGAATTATGATCTCAACATCATAGTTTCTGACTATCTTGATGTCAAAGTAGAGTAAATTAGGGTTAGAGCTAGTATTGCCTAGTAATTAGGGAGAAAAAAAATTCCCAGTCACTGAGGCCATGATAACAGAGCCTCCATTCAGTCTCCATGAAGATAAACTATTTCGTGATCATTTTAATGAGGGTGATGCCAAATATTTTGCCCCAATGTTTTGCCCCAGTTTTCAGAAAGACAAATAAATGTATTAGAGTTTGATAAATACAAAAGAAAGAACATTTGGAAACACAACACTCCAGTTCCCACCCTAGTAGTTTCAAAAGTCCTTTGGATCCTGCTATACCACCAATAAAATGAGAGTGCAAAGTAAAGTCATCCGCAGACTCATATCATTTGGAGCGTTGAACTGTAACGGATCCATTTAATGGTGTGTTGGCTGTCAGGACCCTGCAAAGGCTTGCTTGTCTGCTTGTTCTTAAGTTTACTTAATCTATATTCTCCCAACCAGGGATACTTATCCCTCAGAACCCAGAGAGACACTGGCCACCGAGGAAGTCAGAAACATTCTGCACGTGATGAGAGCATTCGGTTTGTAGGAGGCAAGTAGGAGAGGTAGCAAGTCGTTATCCTGAATACAGAAAAAGAAGCAAGCATGCAGGAAGCAGCCCAGCCCAGCTTCAACAGGAGCCAAGTGTTCATGTATTGATCTTCCACCTACCTCGGTCACAGAAATACCAGTGTACATTAGGCAGGGGAAGGACTAAAAATTACATTAAGTCAAATGGCTAAATCAATATTTAACAGCACAGTTAGTGGTAGTTGACCTTAAATGTACCCTTAATCAAACAAAGGTGAGTCAGGCCAGCCTCCCAGCATATGCCACCCAGAAATATGGACTAACACAGAATAGATGCCTTAAAGATCCCTGCTAATGCAGGTGCCTGTGCAGCCCACTCTAACTGCAAGGAGAAGGTCATAGCTGCCCTCTTAACAAAGACAAGTGGAATTTTATTCATGCGGTGCCAGGGCTTCCTATATCACCTCTCTCCTTGGCTCTAGAACTCAACAGCCTTGATCTCAGCACACTTAAAAGCCAGAAAAGGATTCCAACAATGATTTCCCCCGGCAAATTATTAGCAAATTATCAGTACTAGCTCCATACCCTTAGCAATGCCTTCATAAACAAGTGTAGACGTTACTGGCTGTCACCTGGCCTGCTGCTCCATAATGTCATTTACATATGTTTGCACATAAGCTTATCATTTAGACTGTACTTGCACTGAAGATTGCTGAAGTAAGTTCACTTACATTAAAGGGAATGCCGAGAGGGGAAAAAAATGAGGCAATCTCTTCAGGATATCAGGGAAGCATTGCAGATGCTGTGGGTTCTCAGACTCCCAGATGTGAGACTGTTTTAAATTGCCTCGCTGCCCATAAAATACCTTAATATCCGGCAGCATTTCAGTTTTCACTACTAAGGACTTGATGGTAACTCCAAGGAAAAGGTCAGTGTAAGACTCTATTTCAATAGACTGCGGGCGGCAGCAGGCTCGGTGGAGTTCACAAAGAGCTCAGGAGAGTTTTCAGAATTCGGTGACCTAAACATGCCGGTGTTACTGAGGCCATTTCCTTTGCATCCCAGTTTGGCTGCAAGGACAAGCGTGTGATAATTAGAAAGCTCTCCTGAAACGCTTCCCTTTGATTTGTTAGTGGGTTGTAGCTATAGTTCCTCTGCAGCCTCGAATCTCTCAGGTCTGCCTGCTGGTTACCATGGTGATGGGGTTCAATGTATCCTATGAGCTAATCAGCATTCTGCCACATTCAGGCTGCTGGCATCAGAACTTCTGAGAATTGGGCAGCAAGTGTTGAGGTTGAATGTAAAAGCAATTGCTTGAAAATATGATCATACACTTGAAGGAGGTGGAAGACAGTCCACAGAAAAAGATCACAGTCTCTTTGGCATCGGGGTATGAAATGAATATCTGATCTCCCATAGGGCTCAGCACAGAAGCTCTAGGCAGGAAGGGAGCTGGCAATATGACAGGCTCTTTAGCTAATACACAGACACAAAAGGAAGTTGTTTGCGACTTAATGATAGCCAAGCAACGCTTGGCTTCTGGGAACTCCCTCTGCCCAGGGTAACCCACATACAAACCAGTAGGCACGCTCTCCTGTTCACACAGCCTCAATCAAAATATTTACAGTTCAAGACACCCATACTGTAAATGAAGTAAAGCTATAGTCACAGATGGCATGGTATTGGGTATGGAAAGTCCTAAGACATTCTCCAAAAAAATCATTATAATTAATAAGCTTTTTTCAAAACCTTACAAATGCACATCAATAAAATTATGAAAATGAACTCTATGTACAAGTATACAAAAAAAGAAATAACAACAGCGGCTGGAAAGAGGGCTCAGGATTTGCTGAAGAGTTTACCACACAAACATGAGGTCCATGGCTAGGGTCTTTGAAGCCCACATAAACACAAAGTAGACATGGTGGCCCATTTGTAATTCCAGCCTAAGAAGACAAAAAGAGGGAATCCCCAGAGGGAACTGGCTGGTGGGTCTAGCCATATCCCACTTAGGTGGGCTCTGGGCTTGAATAAGTGACTCATCTCTAAATCAGGTGGAAGAATGGTCATGGTTGACTCCCAGCCAGCAACCGCCTGCTTCCAGGCATGACACCAACACACACATGTTCCTACACATAGGCAAGCATGCTACACACAAAAAATGGGCGAAATGATAACAAGATCATTGAAAGACACTGAAGGATGCATAAGTGAAAACAATCCCATGGTCATATACCAGAAGGGTTAATAACAAACTAAATGTCAATTATTTCAAGTTGATGAATGCTATGCCTACCAAAATCCTAGCTGCCTTTTGGAAGAAATGGGTAAAGCTGACTTTAAAATATGTATGGAAATGCAAGAGATCCAAAATTACCTGAACCCGATATTTAGTTCAATTGGTAGAAGGTCTTTTTGTTTGGTTGGTTTGGTTTGGGGTTTTTTTTTTGTTTCTATTATGTGAGGCTCTGGATTCAATCTTACCACATAAACTGGCATGGTTACATAAATCCATACCCTCAGCACTGGAGAGGTAGAGTAAGAGACTCAGAGTTCAAGGTTATCTTCACCGGTGGGAATGTACTGGCTCAAGCCTATGGAGGAAGGATTGAGAAAGTTTCGACCCCAGATACCTCAAACATGAGGACAGCAAGAGTTGGCTACCTCCCCCTCTCAGCCTGGTACCATGCTCCCCCACCATCAACCCTAGGAACAATTTATTACCCTGACAGTTAGTAGGCTTTGCTTCTTGGTTGGCCCTATAAAGTTCCCACAAACACACACCCTACAGTCCCTGAGTATTCAGATGAAGCATTTTCTAACACCCAGTGGTATATGGCCACACAAACCTTGCCCACAGACTCTGGCCACCTACCTCCCCAGGGGCGTAAATATCTGGGCCCTCCCATGCCAATAAACCAAACCAGTTCTCTGAAGCTCTTTCCTGGTGTGTTCATTTCCCACTAAGATCCCATGCTGCCCTCACCTATGCCTGGCTAAGCTTCCCTCCCTCTGGTCCAACTCAGTGCACAAGGAGCTTGGATGCTCCCAGGGAGAGCAGACACGGGGCAACACTCACCTGCATACCAGGTTCAAGGCTAGCCTAGGCTACATGAGACCCTGTGAATGAGGGCGGGTGGGGGGAGGAGATTTATACTTTCAATTTTCAAATATTCAGTACCAAAAAAAAAGGCAGCAATAATCAAGGAAGTGTAGTACCAACATCACAACAGACATCACAGAATGATAGTTCAGAAGTAAATTCTTACATTAGGATTTATTGATTTTTTTTTAAGAGAAACTAAGGTAAATCATTGGAGGAAGAATTACTTTCATTGGGGTGAGGATGAGGTTGGTATCACTTTGTAGCCCTGACTAGCTTATAATGTGCTCAGTAGACAAGGCTGGCCTTGTACTCACAGGAATCTAGATGTCTTGGCCCACTGAGTATGGGAATTAAAGGTGTGCATCACCATGCCCAGCAAAAATGGTCTTTTCACTGGGTTGTGCTGGACCAAACAGACATTCATCTTTTTTAAAAAGTAAATTTAGATCCCTATTTAAAAAAAAATACACAAGAATAATTCAAAGTATTCAAAAACCTAAATAAAGAATTTAAACTGTAAGGCTCTTAAGAGAAAAACAATCATCATTTCTCTGACTTGGTGAATGGTCTATGAAAGATACTGAAAACAGAAGGGAAAAAGTAAGAGAAGAGAAATTGGTTCTCCAAAACAGAAACATTCA
The DNA here is from genome assembly GCA_028658305.1 of Pachyuromys duprasi. Lineage (NCBI taxonomy): Eukaryota > Metazoa > Chordata > Mammalia > Rodentia > Muridae > Pachyuromys > Pachyuromys duprasi. The sequence goes on from CM053764.1 coordinate 127,676,216, forward strand.
CGCTTCAAAGGACACCATTAACAAAGTAAAATGACAAGCTGGGTGTGGTGCCACATGTCTGTAATTCCAGAATTCAGGAGGCAGAAGCAGACGCACATCATTAGTTTGAGAGCAACCTGAGCTATGCACCAAGAGTTTGTCTCAAAATCAGGGGAAGGGACAGATTAAGTAAAAAGATAGCCTACACAGAGAAGGAGGGGAAGTATTTGCAATCGCATGCCTAATAACTTGAATACTGTAAAAAAAAAAAAAATTCCACACAATGTAACACTGAAAAGAAAACCCAAGTTAAGATAGGCAAAAGATTTGAATGGGAATTTTCCCAAAGGTAATATGCAAATACCCAATAAAGACAAAGCAGGAGGCTCAGCATTGCTAGCTATCAGAGAGAATGGTGAAAACCTCAAGAATAGCTACCATCCAAACAACGGCAAGTTTGAAGAGCAAGTGGAGAAAGCAGAGCTTCACACATTACTACTAGGGCAGGCTGAAAAGGACTGCTGTTTGTTAAGATGCTAACCATGCAGACAGCACGCGTCCCAGAACATTCTACTTCCAGCAGAAGGTGAATGAATAAAACCATAAAAAAGAAAAAAACATTGGGGGTCTGCGCCAGGGATAAGCTAAGTCCTCTTGATAAGCTAGAGTCAGATGGCAGGGGAGAAGAAGCCCGCCTTTCGGTGGGCTAGGGGAAGAGGATGGGAAGAAGGAAGGAGAGTGGGACTGGGAGGGAACTACAATCAGGACATAAAATGAATAAATTGCAACAAGATAATTTTCTATTTGTGCATGAATGTTCACTGTAGTATTACATGTCAGTGCAAAGGTGGAAATAGCACACATGTCTGACTGATTGATGAACACAAAAACATAACTTGGCATATCCATATATTGGAATATGACTACATAGGAAAGGAGCGAGCATTAGCATGCTGCAATACAGGCAAAGCTTAAATACATTATGCTAAATGAGACACTTCTGGAGTTTGGATCTGGACCATCCCACTGGAAAGTGCTGAAACCTCTAAGAGGGTGGGCCTTTCTCTGTGATAAATACCAAGAGCAAAGCAGCTTGAAGCTGTGGAACACTTATTTCAGTGTACAGGTTACAGTTCACCATCGAGAGGAAGGATCGAAAGCAAGAAACTGAAGGTGGTAACTGAAGCACATATCACGGAGGAACACTGCCTACTGGCTTGCTTCCAGGCTCACATTCACCTACCTTTCCTGTATGGCATGGGCCCACCTGCCCTGAGTGGGATAGGTATTCCTACATCAATTAGCAATCAAAAAAAAATGTCCCCCATAGACATGCCTACAGGCAACCTGAAGCAATTCTTTTGAGATTCTTCTTCCAAGGGTAGCTAGTTGACAGCTAAGGTTAGCCATTCCAGGCCTGATGGGAGTGTTTTCAATTAGGGGACAAGGAGACTCAACCCTTTCTCCTTTACCTCTCTCACTGTCTGTCATATACCTATCACCACAGGCTCCAAACATCAGAGCCAACCAATTGTGTACTCAAACCTTAAAAAGAATCATTTCCTGTGGCCTAGTAAGGTCACCTTGCCAGGGAGAGGTGATCAAAGAACAGGCAACCAAGTTCATGCCAGTGACTGCCTCTGTTCCCCTTACTAGAGAACCCACTTGGAGACTGAGCAGCCCATGGGATACATCTGAGCATGGAGTCTAGGTCCTCTTCATGCATGGTCCTTGGTTGATTTATCAGTCTCTGCAAGACCCCTTGAGCCCAGATTTTTTAGCTCTGTTGGTCTCCTTATGGAACACCTGTCCTCTCCAGGTCTTTCTATCTCCCTCTTCTTCTTTAAGATTCCCTACACTCTGCCCAAAGTTTGGCTATGAATCTTAGCATCTGCTTCCAAGCCCTGAAGGGTAGTTTTTCAGAGGCTCCCTATGGAAGGCACCTGTCACGTTCCCTTCAAATGTTTATCCTGTTTGTCCTTCTGGATGAGGATTAAGCCTCTTCCCTAGGGTCCTCCTGGGCCACAGAGAAAGAGGATCCAAACAGTCCTGAGAGGCTAGGGTCAGATAGTGGGAAAGGAGAACTTTCCCTATCAGTGGACTAGGGGAGGGACATAGAAGGGGAAGAGGGAGGGAAGCAGGCTGGGAGGAGATGAGGGAGGGGGCTACTGCAGGGATACAAAGTGAATACATTGTAAATAATAATAATAATTTTTAAAAAATAAATGAAAAAATCATTCACATACTTTATAAGTTGATTATCTCAAATATTTGTTATAATGACAGAAAATTGACTAACTCAGACATGTTAGGCATTGCAGAAAGGAGGCTAGTGGTATCTTGGAGGTAGAGAGTGAGAAAAAAAAAAGATTAACTGCTAATGGATTATTGAATTTCTTGGGGATGGGGAGCATGGTGATAAAATGCCTCCAAACCAGACATGGTGTTGGTGATGGTTGCACAGCTCTGAATACATGAACAACTGTGAACAGCATTCCTTCCAGGGGTGAGCTATAGAATGTGAGCTGTATCCTAATGATGTCGTTAAAGGAGATGGGCTTATGCTTACTCTTCAGTAATTACTGGGAATGAGATCAACTGGAAGAGGCTAGTGGTATTAGTTCATCTCAGAGCGTGCTAGCAATGCAAAGGAGAAATTATTACAGAAAGGTGTTTCCACAGGTTTTCAACTCAAATATATAGGACTTCATTTCTGTTCAATAGCTTAGAGATAGTTGTTCTCTACCAACCCCTCATTTCTCTTGGACCAGAAGAGTATCTGCATCTTCAAGAAGGGAACAGTTCCCTCTCTATTGGCCTTTCAAGATAGATACTTGGTGCATCGCTTGGGAGTTGCTTAAGCTAACTCATTTAAAAGTGAGTTGTCAGTGGCTCCTTTGTAGTTGTTTCCAAACAACAGCTTAACTCCAAGCTGGTTTTGAATTTCAAGAAGAAACAATTAAACTGAAAGCTAAGTTTCTGAATCAAAAGCCTTTTCTGTGTTGTCCTGCTGAGAGCACATGGGTCCTTGAGCCCACAGATCTCCTGGGAAACCAGGAATGTTAAGCACCCAAGACTGTCCTTTCAAAGAGAAGGACACATATAGCCTATTTTTCCAGAAGGCTGGAAATTGGAGGTTATTAGAAGCCCAGTGGTCTACATTATCAGCTGGGACAGGCCATATCAAGCTCCTACAACCAGGACCAGAGGTGGTTAGTAATATAAATGACCTTTACATTACCAGTACAGCCAAGGACTGCTCCAAGCTCCCAGAACCAGGCCCAGAGATGTCTAATACTCTAAATGATGCTTACATTATCTGCATAGTTAGGGACTCCCCCAAGCTTCCACAACCAGAACCAGAGGTGGCTAATAACCCAAATGACCTCCACTACACATGCTGTATGTATAACTAAGACCAGGCCAGATCCTTCCTTGAGCCCTTAAGCTAATTCAGGTAGCCTATCTCTAGAACCTATCTTCTTGGGAAAAAAAAAATGACATGTACTTTGAGTGAAATTTAATATAATTGTTGCCTCCATGTGCGCCTGGGATTGTATTATACCAAGAGGCTTTTTTCCAAATTATACTGTGTTGAAATATGCTGACAGTAAACCGCCTGGCATCAGAGTCTTGAGGCGCTTGATCCAGCCTGACAGACTAGGTTAGGCTAAACTGAGTTTTCATTCTTACTTCTTCACGTATCGTTTTGCTGTGATGCCTGCAGGGACACCCCCATTGTCTAAACAAACACTCATCCCACCTCGAGAATTACAGACTTGAATTCTTACAAGGTCCAAGCAAAGTCCCTGGAAAGGGGAGCTTGTAGGGTCTAAAACTAATGGGAAGCGTAACCTGTATGAAAGGGGCAGCTACTACTAGTCATAGCAGGTGGCTGCCCTGCAGAAGCGTCAGCCCAGAGACATCAAATTACTTTATAAGCCGGCAATTTAGATATTTGGGTAAGAAAGTTACCATTTACAAAATTAAAATGTTTTAAAGCACAAAAGTGATCAAAAGTTACCTACAAATGCCAAATTCAACTGTCTTTAATTTTGTATCTCTTGTATACATATACCACTGTGCTAAAAAAAAAATCACTCATATATCTCTATTTTCCAACTATTCTTTTAGAATCTGAATCAAAAATATATATTGGCATAAAAATTCATATAACATAGTTTTTTGGTTTTGATTCAGATTCTAAAAGAATTGTCAGAATTCTAAAAGATTCTAAAAGAATTGTCTTACTATAAAGATTAAAACAAAATATATAGTAATAGCAGAAAGATGTTCATCATAGCAGTAGCATTATAATTAAAAATGGGGGGAAGTGCCAAAATAGTTGTAATTAATTGCTTTTTATAAATCCTTACATGGAACATAGAGAAACCACTGAATTTTAATAGTACAGGAAAACATAATGCATTGCTACATGCATAAAATCAGAGACACAATGCATTCTCTGTTATATGAACAGTTACATATTGTGTGTTGGGGGTAATATGTGAGCACACACATTTACAGGGGTGTGCACACAGGCCAGAGAAGGATGTGTCAGGTGTCCTGCTTTATCACTCTCTACTGTATTCCCTTGAGACAGACTCTCCCTGGACCTGCAGGTAGCCTAATAGCAAGCAAACCCTGGGGTCCCTCTACCTCTGCCTCCCTCTGCACTGGGGTGACAAGCATCTGGCTTTTCATGTGAGACCTGGGAGGGCTGAATTTAGGTCTCCACACTTGTTTTGCAAGCACTCTTACTCACTGAGCCATCTGCTCAGCTCCAATTACATTTAAGAAGAAAAAAAAAACTAGATGAATATTATACTAAATGTTGAAACATAGACAAGAATTACTTTTTGTAATTCTTCCTAAATTATTTCCAGATGATCCTACAATTACAAAAACTCAATGACTACTCCATTTTTATCTTGCCTTTTATCTTTAGATAATGATGCCAAAAATAATCAGAAATTATCATAATGTTAATTCCACATTCATTAACAGACCTGGCTGATAGACAGCTGAAGAAGTCACAGGGGTAATATGGTCATGTAAGTTGTGCACATAGATCATAAGCAGCATGTAAACTATGCATTTTCCTGTTATCACAAGCTTATCTGCAACATAATAATCCTACTAGAAATGTAAGGGAAGACTTGATCACTGGGAGTGGAAGTAGAAATGAGTTCATGCAAAATGAAAACCAGAATGTCACTAGAAAAACAAATCAAGGTCAGTAGGTCTACAGAACCTTCTTCTTCAGGATATAGAATATTTTATAAATAAGACCCAAAATTTGCCGAATAAATAGCCAGACTTTGTTAACCATAAAAAGAAAAATGTGAAGTGACTACGTGTAATCCAGAGAGTCACCATTTCATTCCTTCCAAGAAGTACCACTGTGTTATTCTAAATGCAACTAAAATTTAATAGAATCAAGGGGTGCTATTCAACTTCTGGAAATACGGTGGAATAAAGGCCAGTAGAGTTTTTCTATAAAAAGCCAGATAATATTTTGGCTCTGTAGGGCATATGCTCTCTGACATAACTACTCAATTTTTTTTAACCACAGAAACAGGCTTGTCGGGAAAAGGAAGGGCAAGATAAGCAATGGTAGGGGAGGGACGAGGGAGGTAAGGGTAGGAGAATATGATCGAAGTACAATGTGTACCGAAATGAAAGTGTTGTAAGGAGACCCAGTATGATGTATAAGTAATACATGCTAATAAAATTTTAACCCCTCAGAATGCCTTTATGTATGCATGCAACAATTATTGCATACAAGGTTGTTTATATGAACAACTAAAGCAACCCCCCCAAAAAAAGTCTCATGACTAATTCAAATAAGTGACTGTATATGAGATATTACTTATGTTTTTTAAAGGAATAAACAAGATGAGTATTGCTGTATATCTCTCAATTGTATCTGCAGAAACAGGCACTGGGCAGAATTTGGTACACAGAGCCAAGATCTGTTTCATATTTAATGCATTAAGTCTTGAGTGAATGAAAGCAAGCTAAATAAATACAACCATTTAGTTCAATGGGGTAGGTTGCTGGGCAAATTAATAAGCTAACAATCAATGAGAGCCAAACTTCTGGAAGAAGAAAAAAAAACGAACTCAGTGTTTCCTTAGTGTTTCATCTCTGGCAGCAGTGGAAAGAGAGAAAGCTCTTAGAGATGTAAGGGGAAAAGCTGGGGAGTGAGTCAGTTTTCTAGAGACAGTACTCTAAAGGACCCTTGGAAGCAAAGTAAAGGACTCTTGGAAGCACAACAATCTAGAAGAGACATAGGGCTTCCTGAGGTATGATAGCGAAATGAGATAAGAGCTCTCCAGCATGCAAGAATCTGAGATATTTCAAGAGGTGTCAGCATTAGTCTACTCTGGAGGAAGGGCAGAAATGCCCAAAGAGGCCACCATGGATGCCAACCCCTGGTGAGGTTTTTTGCTTGTTTGTTTGTTTTTTTTTGTTTTGTTTTGAGACCAGGCCTCATGTATCCTGGACTGATCTGGGTCTTGCTGTGTAGCTGAGGGTGACCTTGAGCTTCTGATCCTCCTGCTCCACCTTCTCAACTGCTGAGACTTACAGATACTGTACAAATGCTAGGAAGAGGTTTTTAAATGTTGAATTCCTTTATAATGCCTTTATACTCAGGTTTGGGGCTGGAGAGATGGCTCAGCAGTTGAGAGCACTGGCTGGTTTTGCAGAGGACCTTAGTTCAGCTCCCAGAATCCACAGGGCAAGTCACCACCATCTGTAACTCCAATTACAAAGAAACAGATGCCCTCTTCTGGCCTCTGATGGAACTGCCTACAGGGGGAGGTACGCATACATACACACATGCACACATTCATACACATAAAATATCAATTTTTTAAAGGTTTTTTAATAAAAATACTTAAGTTTATTTAAAAGTAAATGTTCAAAGGCTCAAACACATACACAATCTAATGAGCAGTAAAAAGAAAACATATGTTCATCTTGACATAAAAAGTTTTTCTGCCCACCTCCTACCCCTGTAATTGTTGTTGCTGTTGTTGTTGAGACAAGATCTCACATCTGTGTTCCAAATCCATATATAGCTAGAGATGGCCTTGAATGTCTGATTCTCATGCCTCCACCTCTCAAGTACAAAGAATTACATGTTTATGTCATAGGGTTTCAACCTCCACATCATCCCAGGAAACTTGTTTTTCTCTATCTTTGTGTGCTATGTGCAAGTGTTAAATTCATTACTTTGTATACAAGTTAGTAAAAAAATTCAGTATCGAGTTTCCTGGCAACTAAAAACTAATAATGCTAAACGCAAAACACAAAATGATGAATATTTTTACTTTGAGAGTCTTTCTGCTGCTGTTTTGGTTTGTTTGCATGGTGGGGGGAGGGGTTGTTTGTTTCCTTGGTTAGTTGGTTTTAGTCTGAGGTGTTTTTTTTTTTCTTAATGGAAATTGACCTATTCCTCTGTCTACTTCTTAAGATCTTTTCTTAACTGATATTTCTGGCAAATAAATATTTTGTGGTGTTTTTCTCTTCTTTTGCTTCTATTTTTTTATTTTTATATTAATCACAGGTTATGTACTTTGTATCCTAGCCTTAGCCCCCTCCTTCATTCCCACCTACTTCCCCCATCCCTCCCTCATCTCCTCCCTACCCCTTTCCAAGTTCACTGATAGGGAAGGACCTCCTCCCCTTCCATCTGACCCTAGCTTATTAGGTCTCTTCAGGGCTGGCTGCAATGCCCTCTTCTGTGGTCTAGAAAGGGTGATCCTCAATCAGGGGGAGGGTAGGGTCGAAGAGCCAGCCATTGAGTTCATGTCAGAAATAGTCCCTGATCCCCTTACTGGGATACCCAGTTGGATACTGAGATACCATGTGCCGTTTCCAAGCAGGAGTTCTAGGTTATACCCATACATGGTCCTTGGTAGGAGAAAGTCTCATAAAAGACCCCTGTGCCCTGATCTATTTGATCCTTGTGGAGCTCCTGTCCTCTACAGGTCTTACTAACTCCCCCTTCTTTCATATGATTCCCTGCACTCTGACAAAGGGTTGGTTGTGAGTCTTAATATCTACTTTGATACACTGCTAGGTAGAGTCTTTCAGAGGCCCTCTGTAGTAGGCTCTTGTCCTGTTGCTTGTTTTCTCCTACATCCAATGTCCATCCCATTTGTCTAAGTGAGGATAGACCATCTTACCCCGGGTCCTCTTTCTTGTTTATCTTCTTTAGGTATATAGATTTCAGTATGTTTATCCTATCTTATAGGTCTATATGAGTGAGTATATACCATATGTTTCTATCTGCTTTTGGGATACCTCTCTTAGAATGATCGTTTCCAGGTCCCACCATTTGCCTGCAAATTTCATGATTTCCTCCTTTTTAATTGGATATATGCCTAGGAGTGGTATAGCTGAATCTTGAGGAATCACTATTCCTAATTGTCTAAGAAAGCACCAAATTGATTTCTAGAGTGGTTGTACAAGTTTGCATTCCCACCAGCA
>CM053764.1:127684796-127701292 GCA_028658305.1 Pachyuromys duprasi
GACATTGAGCATTTCTTTAAGTGTTTTTCTGCCATTCTACAATCCTCTTCAGAGAGTTCTCTGTTTAGCTCCACACCCCATTTTTTAATTGGATTACTTGATTTGTTGTTTTTTAACTTCTTGAGTTCTTTATATATACTGGATATTAGCCTTCTGTCAGATGTAAGGTTGGTGAAGATCCTTTCCCAGTCTGTAGGCTGTCGTTTGGTTTTGATGACAGTGTCTTTTGCTTTACAGAAGCTTTTCAGTTTCATGAGGTCCCATTTATTTGTTGTTGATCTTAGAGCCTATGCTGTTGGTGTTCTGTTCAGGAAGTAGTCTCCTGTTCTAGGGTCTTCCCCACTTTTTCTTCTAACCAATTTAGTGTGTCTGGTTTTATGTTGAGGTCTTTGATACACTTGGACTTTAGTTTTGTGCAGGGTGATAAATATGGATCTATTTTCATTTTTCTACTTGTAGACATCCAGTTGGACCAGCATGATTGGTTGAAGATGCTGTCTTTTTGCCATTGAATGGTTTTCACTTCTTTATCAAAAATCAAGTTTCCATAGGTGTGTGGATTCATTCCTGGGTCTTCTATTTGGTTCTATTAATCCACTATTCTGTTTCTATGCCAATACCATGCAGTTTTTATTACTATTGCTCTGTAGTACAGCTTGAGATCAGGGATGGAGATACCTCCAGATGATCTGTTGTAGTAGAGGATTGTTTTGGAGATTCTGGGTTTTTTGTTTCTCCATATGAAATTGAGAATTTTTCTTTCAAGGTCTAAAAAGAATTATGTTGGGATTTTGATGGGAATTGCATTGAATATGTAGATTGTTTTTGGTAGAATGGCCATTTTCACTATGTTAGTCCTACCAATCCATGAGCATGGGAGGTCTTTCCACCTTCTAAGATCTACTTCAATTTCTTCCTTCAGAGATGTTAAGTTTTTCTCAAACAGGTCTTTCACTTGCCTGGTTCGAATCACCTCAAGGTACTTTATGTTATTAGTGGCTATTGTGACGGGTGTTGTTTCCCTAATTTGTTTCACAGCCCTTTTGTCTTTGGTATACAGGAGGAGTTCAGATTTTGTGTGTCTTGAAAGGGAGTGCTAGAGAGTGTAGATGCTTGTGATATAAAGGTTGGGGGCAAGTACACGAGGGCTTTCCTGAATACCAAGTGGTCTTCAATCTGGGATGGGCTCAGCAGGCTGGACTCTGAGGTCTGTGGCTGACACTGTTATGGGCTCTGTGTGCCCCCCGCCCCGTGCTCTTCGATAGAAGCTGTGAGCACTGCAGGCTGATCGCTGCTCTGGTCCAGAGGCTTGGCACCTCACTCTGGGCCAGAGGCTATGTGCCCCCATCTGAGATGGCAGCTGGGGGCTCCGCTCTGGTCCGGAGGCTCCACACTCTGGTCTGGACTGGCAGCCAAGGGTACTGCTCTGGTCCAGAGGCTCTGCACTTACATCTGGGCCAGTAACTAAGGGCTCCGTTCTGGGTCGGAGGCCCGGCACCTCACCCTGAGCCAGAGGCTACACACCCTGGTCTGGGATGGTAGCTTGGGGCACCTCAGTCTGGACTGGAGATGGTGTGTCCCCATCCGGGATGGTGGTTGAGGGTGCCTTGGGAAGCTGCACGCTCAGATCGAGGCCGTGCGCCCACAGCCAGTCACCGGACCCTTTCCAGGGATAGACTGGGTGATCTGAGGACCGTCCCACATGATTTCCTCACCACAGGACCTCCTCTCACCTGGCAATCACAAACGCTGGTGTTTTAGGTCCCAGAGTTCAGTCTCCTGGTCGCTGTGCCTACACCGCTGTCCCACTCCTCAGACACAGTGTCCTCCCAGGGCCACCATCTTGGATCTCCCCGGTGTTTTTCAAAGTAACTATCCATTGATAGGTAGCATTCGTGCATCTTAAGTGCATAAATTATGATGTATCACATAGCTTAATAGTAAAGATAGGAACTCCCGAACTTGGACTGGAATACTTGGAGCTCCTCAGCAGTCACTCTACATCCTATGGCCAGGAATTATGTTCATTCCTCCCCTCATCCCATAACCGGGATAACCACTCTAATTTTGGGCACCTTGGACAAGCTTTACTGGCTTCAAAGCTTCCTGCGAATGAAATAGCACTGTTTACTGTGTTTCCACTGTACAGTTCCTTATATTGCTGTCCTGGTTGCTCTCTCACTCTCCTTGCTATGCAGTGTTCCATTGGATCAATGCCCTGAAATTATTCTGTCTATTCTATCATTGATGGATATTTGATCTGAGCCATTTCCAGGTTTCGACCATTATGGACTATGCCGCTGTAGACAAGAACCAACATGTCTACTGGTGTACATAACATACATTTTTGTTATATAAACATGTGAAGAACACTGGCTGATTTTTTTACTAGCATTATGAATTTCATCTGTGCATATGAAACTTCTGCACACTTTGCAGCCTTGTGGAATTCCTAAGTTTGTAAAACATTTTATTTCAATCTGTGTACCTCTGTAACATTCTCTTTCAAATCATGAATGCCAATAGAAACTTTCTTCAGTGTCCACCTTTGTGGTTGAATCATATAATGCCATTCCCATCAAGATCACCTGTTTTATTTTGTTAAAGTAACAGGGAAGTTTCACTAACTTCAATTCCATAGATAGAAACAAAGCTGACCAAGAGTAATTAATGAATTTCTATTGGAAGCACATGATGACACAGAATATTAATTTTGCAAAACCACTGGCAAAATTCTTCTGATAGTGGAGCTAGTACTATAGAAGCTGTGGGTTGACTTTTCTATGTGCACACACAATGCAATTGAAAAAGAGCAAGATATGTTCAGATCACTCATTTGACTTGAGCAAATCCATTCTCCCTAGAGTAATGACTTCACAGATGCACACAACTATGAGCACAGCCTTCCAAAACAACCAACCAGCAGGTCTGTGATTTTCTCTTGGTAGGTGAGAACTTCTGTTTTTCTAGTGGTCAGTGAGTGGTACCACTATGGCTCCTTATGGCATTTTTCACCCAGACGATATTGATTCTTTTAAAAAATTAGTGTTTAGTTTTTATTTATTACAACTATACTCTGATTCCCTGGAACTCATTCTCTTGCTGACTCGAAAGTTTGCTGCACAATTGCTTATGCCATTATCAGATTATCACATATGGATATATATCATAAAATGGACAACACACTCCCTGTAAAAGTCCATCCAGAATGCTCACCAAATGTGCTTCCTGTCTTTCCAGCACCAGCTTCATTGGCATCTGATTAACAATTTCCTGCTGACCAACAGACTAGCAACTCCATCGTGTCCCGGCTGAGTCATTGGTCACTACCTATCTTTTTAATTATGTCAAGTCAAAGGTGCAACCTTCCCAAATATTTCTCTTATCAGCGAAGAATAGCAAAGAACTGTTCCTGCTCAGTGAAGGGGCAAGGACACTTCACTGTTAACATTGCTGGCCAGCATGCTGGCCTCAAAGAGGAGATACCAGATACATTGCTAAGCTGCTGCTTGCATTCCCATACACTACTAGGCAAGACCACAGAAGCATCTGGAAACACAAAATGGGAGGACACCTAACACTTTTCATCTAAATGCTAATGTGATAAAATAAAACGAGTAATGTGTAATAAGTACTAAAGTTGATAGCACACTGGGAGATCAGGTATAAAACTGGCTAGTTCTGGAGAAATGAGAATATGTTCTCCCAAACTTAGTAGGCAGATCAAGACCTGGCTACACAAGAATCGTTCTAGTGCACAGATCCTTTTTATTTTTTTAATTTTCATTTTTTACAATTTATTCATTTCATTTTTATATCCTGATTGTAGCCCCCTCCCTCATCTCCTCCCCATCCCCCCTTGTGTCCCTTTTCTTCCAAATCCCCTTCCCCTAGTCCACTGAAAACAGGAGTCTTCCCCCACTGCTATCTGACCCTAGCTTATCAAATCTCACCAAGATAAACTTTTAAAAGGCATCTCGTGATTTATGTATTTGTGATTGGAATAAAAGCAGTGTGAAGCATCTTCTGCAAGAGCAATCTGTGATCCATTTTACATGCTTAGTCAGATATTATGTATACAGCGAGGTTGGGCAACAAAGAAAGTGGTAACATCAGATCTGAGGCTGGAATATACCAGGTTTGTAATTTCTCAATCATTTAGTTAGCCATGGACTGATCTGTTGAGATCCACTTGGTAATTTCCGCACTACATCCCACCTTTCTTCCCCAGCCAGACTGGATTACTCGGGGACAGGAAGTGTGCCCTTTATACATCATTCTGTATCTCTAATGCGTGCTAAGCCCCTGGGCACAAAGTTCGAACGGAATTGAGTCTGACTGATTGACTGACACCTCACGACTTGATAGCTATTTTTGGAGAATAAGCCCTTCCAGTGATACGAAGGAGAGAAGGAGAGCGTGTCCTTGATTCCCAGTATTTGTAGGTACACATTTAATAAGACAGCCTCTCAAGGGCATCCCTCTCCACTTTGAAAATCACTTGGAAAATATTTGGCATGTAGTTTTGGAATCAGTATTTGACTTGAAGGGAAAATGCTGATAGGTTCTTCTCAGATTCACTTTGTGGCTTTTTTGTGGATCTATTATGCTGCCGCCCAAAACAACCAGCTCACATTTTTGCAAATAGCACCTGTGCATTGAATCCGCCCCCCTTTAAGCTTGACCCCACGGCCTCTCTCTTACCCACCTCACTTGGTCTGCTGCTCTATTTGTATGTAACAAATGCCCCAAGATCTACAGTCTCCCAGCAATTCAGGTTTCCTGGACTGTACCTCATTTTGCTTTTTACTCTTCTTTGAAAACATCTCCCGCATACTTCATCATCCATCATTTTCCAAAATGGGATATGAGCTCATCCACTATTCAGCCTCCTTAATGTTTTCCAGTTCCTCGGGGCTCTTGACTTTTCTGTGCAAAAGGTTGAGTAATACTTTAAACAGCATGAAAAAAGAAACTGCCATGTTTTACAGGGCAAATGTGCCTGGAAGTGCCTGGCCATTCTCATGCTCTTATTTAATCATCACAGAATCCCATGCTGCTACCCCCACCCACCCCTTTTAGAAGAAGGGCTAAGTACTGGATGGTAGCTCTGACTGGAGCTTACGTAAAGGATGCCCAAATAGCTCGATTTCCCTAGGGTTCGCAGTGCCTTAGTCAATGTTTTATTTCTATAAAGAGACAACATGACCTCAGCAAACTCTTACAAAGGAAAACATTTAATTGGGGCTAGCTTACAGGTTTAGCCCATTATCATCATGGAGGGAAGCATGGTGGCACACAGGCAGACACGGGGCTGGAGAAAGCACTGAGAGTTCAACATCTAGATGGGCAGACAGCAGGAAGAGAGACTGTCACAGGGCCTGACTTGGGCTTCTAAAACCCCAAATCCCACCCCCTGTGACACACTTCCTCTAACAAGGTCACACCTCCCAATAGTGCCACTCCATATGAGCCCATGGGGGCTATTTTCTTTTAAACCACCACACAAAGTGTCCTAGGCTGCTGGGCACCTACTCCCAGAACTGGAGCAGTTTCCAAAAATTAAAATAAAAAAATGAAAATAAATTGCAAAATTACTCTACACATTCATGCTGTGGTATCCCCCATCCCAACTGTGTCCTCATCAAATCTCAGGGTGCCTCCACTGCTGTGTGACTCAGTCAACTGCAGAGTTTTCCCAGAAGCCTTGGGCCCAAGAGGGGATATAGAACATTTCTAGATAACGATAAACATGTTTACGTTGTTGCCTAAAGTGCTGAAAGAATCTGACTCTCACTTTGAGCCAAAACATTGTAAATATTTATTTTGTTTTACTTATATGTATGTGTGTGTGCATATATGTATACATGTGTACATGTACCTACAACTAACACATGAGCACTGGGAACAAAACTTTAGCCTTCTGCAAGAGCAGCAAGCTCTCTTAATTGCCAAGCCACTTTTTCAACCCATGCACCAGAACTCTTTACCCAAACTCCATTTCCTGACTCCCTTGTAGTAGACATCTGGGTAGAAACTTGTTTTCTCACTTTCTGTCACAAGCACCCCCCTAACTGGTCACCCTAGAATTTACTGCTTCTTTCTTTTAAATCTCAACTTGCCCCATTTCAGGGCAATTCCAGGACATTGTGGTTTATTATGAATGCAGGTTCATGAAGATGAAGCCTATTTCCTGGGAGTGGACAACTAGTCTACCCCTCACAACAAAGGTGGGAGAGGGTAGCTTGATGTTCTCACCAACAGGAGCTTTCCTGCCTTCCTACTCTAAGTTGACCCAGCACCACCTACCATTGGCCTTGCTGTATCCAGTGAGCTGGGGTGGGGTGGGGGTGTCTATATTAAGTAAAAAGCAGTCAACCTGACATTTAGGCCTGTCCCCAACTCTTTTTTAGAGTACCTTCACTCCTACACTTCTGATGGGATCTCTCTGAAGCCAGACACCCAAATGTTGAGTTGTTTGATGAACAAATAACTACCTGCTGAATCCTTCTACTCCTAACACGTAAAATGGAACATGATGCATGGCTTCTCAGATGTGCAAGAGACACTGGGGATAGTAACATTTTACCTAAGCATCTATTAACCAAGTCGTCTCAGCCCAAGAGATAGCCTATCTGGGAACTCTGACTAGTACAAATACCAATAGGCCCAGTGCTGACAATTCTGTGCATTCAAACAAGTCACCATCCCTCTGATGTCAACTGGCTCTCCAAAACTGTCAACCACTTCACTCCTTTCTGCTCCTGTACACTGCTAAAGAAGCGTCATTAAAGTCTCTCTTCCTAGCCTCGTCATTGCAATGCTTGTCTTACAAGCATGAAGACTTGAGTCCAATCTCTGATAACCTACATTTAAAAAAAACTGAAATGGGCTTTATGGTGTTCGCTTATGATCCCAGCAGCTTCCTAGGGCTCACTAGGCTGGCCAGCCTACCTATACAATGCATATCAGTAAGAGACTCTGTCTTTAAAAAAAAGAAAATGTATAGATGGTTCATTAAGAATGACAGCCAAGGCTGTCCCCTGGCCTCAACAGTCATGTTCACACACATGCAAGAGTATTGTCATATATATGTCTAAGGTGTGTAAACATGCACACACACACACACACATGCACTCTTCAGTTTTTAAAAACTTATCTCTGCCCAAGGCCCTTGTGTCTTATTTTTTAAAGAGCTCAATGAAGTACAGAAAGCTCCCCTTTGGAGGGCCAAGTTGACACTGTGAGCAATGAGGACTCTCTTACAGACTAAGGAGAGGTCAAAGAGCCTAGGCTGCGGCAGCGTTGGGGAAGCAGTGCCACTGTGGAGGAGGTGGACACAGCCATGAGTTCTGTGGCACTGGGATAGACGGAGGAGTTGTACAGTCAAAGAAAACTGTACACTGAAAAGACTCCTCCAAGCCAGGCACCAGTTAGCTCGGGGGGGGTTGGGGAAACATTCATCAAGAAAATGCCAGCACACTGTTTCCTTTGGGGGTGGCATATCACTTTGAATACACACACACACACACACACACACACACACATCTGTCTTTGTTTGGTGGCATTAAAGATCATTCTGAAGAGCGTCATCTGCTTTTGAGACCTAGTCCTGGAATGTTGGTGTCAATTTCAATACATTGCTTATCCAATTTCAAATAATTTATAGGAAAAAAAATCTTAAAAATCTGAAAAAATGTTGTGGTCTAGATTTTCTAACATTTACTTTTTTAAAAAATTATCTTGATCATAGTAATTAATTTCCTTATGCTACATTAAAAGTGACAGTTTAAAATGTTGGATAGGATGATGGGATTTAATGAAGGGCATCTTTCTCCACACTGACATGGATGTTAAGTTGTGGGGTGTTTTTTGGATTCTAATATGGTCTAATTACTTTAATTTAAAATTCTGGATATACATGTTTTATTCATGACTTCCTGCATGATGGGGAAAGTTTGTACCACTCCCCCAAAGCTCTAACTTTAGAAATATAACAAATAATGAAGCTATCACATTTTCCAAATGCTCAGATCCACGAGGCTTTTGAAAGACAGGATAATTGTGAATCAGAGCCTAATCAGCTGCTGTGAGGTACGTTTTTAATTATAACATTTCCCCTGATATGCTGGAGTTCATCAAGGATAAGAGAGTGACCTCACATAAGATCCATCTAAAAGACTAGAAACATTTTTCTTTGGGGGAGATGTATCACCTTGAGTATTCAGATGCTAAGTTGTTCTGCCCAGGAAAATACTTCTCAGAAATGTTTCATACCTGCCCTAAATCCCATGTAAGGAATATAGAGTTCCCCTTGTTTCTCTCCCATCACAATGGATTGTTTATGTAATGGGAATGCTGACCTCTGAATCAAAATATTCACCTATGTCCAATGGGGGGAGGGAGACTCTCATTATCTAAAGTTGTTTACAAATTTTTAAAAACAACGTGGAAGAGGTTGATGCTCAAATCATTGGTCCTTAGATTGCAGACTTCTGGACTAAAACAACCAGTTTTGTTTCAAATGGCTGAAGAGAGTAGAGGTTTTCATAGCTAGGGAATATGCTTGTGCAGGGGGTTGGGAGCTGTCAGGATGTGATTCTGCTTGAGGTCAAGTTCAAACAAATTCTCTTTCAGCATGAATGAAGGAAACATGCTGCTCAACCCTCCTGCCTCAAATGTAGACTCACATGTACATACTTTAATTTCTTATACCTAAATAAGACTAGGAGAACTGTTACACCACAGAGCCAAACCAAAATAAAACTTTTTATTTCAACTCTATTGCCATCTTTCCTTTGAGTAAAAGAAACCAAACAAAAACCTGTGTTCTGCTTAGAAATGAGCACTAACATTATGACCTCAGGAGCAAGTCTCTCTAAACTGATTCTAACAAAATTTTTAAACATAAACAGGGCTGAAGAAATGGCTTAGGGGGAAGGGGGAGGGGTATTTGCCACACAAGTGTGAAGATCTCAGTTTAAATTCCCAAAACCACATAAAACTGGACCTGTTAGCGTGCTTCTGCAATCCAACTACTCCAATTGCAAGATGAAAGCAAAGACTGGAGACTCCATAGACCAGCTAGCCTAGTATACTCAAAAGTGAAGAAACAGCAAATAAACTGAAATTAAGGACTAACACACTGTGTTGTGTTGGCCTCTGGACAATACCACATACGTCATGATGCATGTACACCCTCTATACACACACCAAAGAGAATATTTTGGAACTCAAAACTTTCCGGTTCCTTAACATATGTGCAAGTGTGTGCACTTCATAAGCAATTAAACACAGAAGTAGGTATAGATGTAAGAAATATGGTTCCGTTTCTATATTTTTATATCAGGTTTTCCTTTGTGGGGAATGTAAAAATCCTTAGATTCATTTAAAAACAGCAAGCTAGACCCTAAAACAGGAATTGCTCGTAGGACAGTTATCATTGAAATGCTGCCCTAGAGGACTGAGCATGAGATCTGATCGTATTTAGTAGCCTGACACATCTGTGCTGAATCTGTCACCCCATCAGCATACAGGTTATCTTTTCTGTTCATATCGGAACGGGCTTGACTTCTAATTGAGAAATGTAGGCTTGCACATCCCTGGTGCCCCTCTGCCACACACGTAGCTCCAGCTCTTAGGAAGATCACCCAAGCCTTATAGAGCATTTCGAAGGTAGCACCGGCCCTTGGTGATTTAGCTCTTGAGAACTGCATCTAGGAGACTGACACCTCTTCCGTGGGAGGTAAATGACAGAAGAGCCAATAGACTTACTGGAGATAAATAACAATAATGATGATAATAATAATAATAACAGCTAGCATTTATTGAACAATTTCGAACTGCCAAAGCCAAAGCTAAACACTGCCTGAGAGTTTTAACCTTTCCTTTAGCCACGAGCAGCTGGATGAAGCAGCTGCTGTTTTTAACCCCACATTTACAGATGTGGGAGTTAGGGCTCAATTGGCGTTATTTAGCTTGAGAACTATCTGAAGCCATTTACTGTGTGAGTCAAGACTTAACGCTCCTGAGAATGGGATGATGCTCAGAGGGAAATAGTGCTTATTGTACAAGCATGAGAACCTGTGTTCATATGTCCAGCATGCATATAGGAAGCCATGTGCAATTACAGTTCTAGAGGATTGGACTCCCTCTTCTGGCTTTCAAGGGTCTGGGTATGCACATGGTGCACATACATAAATGCAGGCAAAACATCCATGCAAATAAAGTGAAAATTAAAATTTAAAAAGGAAAGCACTCCAAGCACTCTTTCAGTGTACACACACGTACACACGTACATACAAACACACATACACGTACATGTACACCACTGATCTTGTTTCTGTTGCTGTGATAAAACAGACAAAAGTCAGGTTAGGGGAGAAAAGGTTTGTTCGACGTACAATTCCAAGTTACAGTCCATCACCGCAGAGAAGTCAAGGTAGGAAGTCAAGGCAGCTGCTCACATCACGTCTAAAAGCAGAGAGAGAACAAATGCACACAGGAAGAAAGCTCAACTAGCTTTTCACTTATGCATAGCTCAGTGCCATACACAGTGGG
This sequence comes from Pachyuromys duprasi, assembly GCA_028658305.1. Lineage (NCBI taxonomy): Eukaryota > Metazoa > Chordata > Mammalia > Rodentia > Muridae > Pachyuromys > Pachyuromys duprasi. Next base: position 127,695,357 of record CM053764.1, read on the forward strand.
TCTTCCCACATCAATTAACTAAGACCACCCCTCACAGTCTAACATAACGTAGACAGCCTCTCCCTGAGACTCCTCCCCCAGGTTGTTCTAGACTGCGTCAAGTTGACAATTAAATCTAGCGAGGTGGGGGGACATAAACTCTGAAGCCCATATTCTCAGACACACATTTAAAGCACACAGACACAGCTAAATCACAACCAGATCCCTCCCTTAAGGTTGGCATGCAAGCTTCAAAAGCAAACACCACCTCAATGGGACCAAAATAAATCATGGCTGATATCACTGGCTTGTCATGACACCAAGCCTGACTTCCCCTACAACTGCCAAATCTGGCTATTTATGTGACAAATGCTGTTTTAACTCGAGACTCAAGGAAGGAAAACTGACTTAAAGCCTGACTAGTGTTTTTCGCATTTTATTGTTTGCTATGCACTGAAGCAAAGTTTATATCCAGAATTTCTATGATGGACACTGAAAACACAGATAGGAATTGATAACGATAGTGTAGAGCCAGTATCAACAATAGAATTTAAAAATGTAGGTAAAGCCATACTGACAACCTGTGCAATCTTACAGATATTGCTCACCGCACTGTACACACAGATATAGCTATGTACACAACAGTGAGCTAATGGGGAATCGCAATTACAAATGTACCGACATGCAAACAGAAGGCATCTGCTGCATGTGGTCAAAGGCCCAACTCTGCCGATGTTGCTGCACTGCAGGTGTGTGCTATTCTTTTCAAAGAGAAACCGTAAGATTCACATGCCGTCAGCTCCAGCTTCCGTCAGCCTGTGCTACAAACACTGAATATGGTAGTGATTTAAATTAATGAAAATCTGTGCCCTGCTTAAACATGCCTAGAAAAACAGGAAAAAAATCCAGACTAAAATATAGATCATTTTATGTAACTAAAAGATACTGGTATTGGCTTATCAGAAACCTATCAGTCCATATACATCATAAAATGCATTACTATTACTTCTTGACACACAGGCTGAGGCTCAACAAGTCAGTCAATAAATATTTACTAAGCACTCTCTATAAGCAAGGGATAAACACAAAAAGGAATACCAAATTCAAAGAGAGAGCCACTGAGTTCACACCAGAGACTGCCCCTGTTCCACTTACTAGGAAGCCCACTTTGACACTGAGCTGCCATGGGCTACATCTGTGTAGGGGTTCTAGGTTATCTCCAAGAATGGTCCTTGGTTGGAATATCAGTCTCAGAAAAAGAACCTTGGGTCCAGATTTTTTGGTTCTGTTGATCTCCTTGTGGAGCTCCTGTCCCCTCCAGGTCTTTTTATCTCCCCCTTCTTTCATAAGCTTCCCTACGCTCTGCCTAAAGTTTGGCTATGAATCTCAGCATCTGCTTTGGTTTCTGTCTTCCTCCCTGTTTTTTTCCCTCTTCCAATATCTATCCCATTTGTCTGTCTGAATGAGGATTGAGCATCTCATCCAGGGTCCTCCTAGTTGCTTAGCTTCCTTAGGTGTACAGATTTTAGTATGTTTATCCTATATTATATGTCTAATATCCACTTATAAGTGAGTATATACCCTGTGTGTCTTTCTGCTTCTGGGATACCTCACTCAGGATGATCTTTTCTAGTTCCCACCATTTGCCTGCAGGTTTCATGATATCCTTGTTTTTAATTTTTGAGTAGTATTCCATTGTGTAAATGTACCACAATTTCTGTATCCATTCCTCAGCTGAGGGGCATCTGGGTTGTTTCCAGATTTTAGCTATTATGAATAAAGCTGCTACAAACATGGTTGAGCAAATGTCCTTGTTGTGTACTTGAACATATTTTGGATATATGCTTGGGAGTGGTATAGCTGGATCTTGAGGTAGCACTGTTCCTAATTGTCTGAGAAAGTACCAGATTGATTTCCAAAGTGGTTGTACAAGTTTACAATCCCACCAACAGCCTTACCAGGCCACAGAGGAAGACAATGCAGCCAGTACTGATGAGACCTGAAAGGCTAGGGTCAGAGGGAAGGGGAGGAGAACCTCCCCTATCAGTGGACTTGGGGAGGGGATTGAGAGGAGATAAAGGAGGAAGGGGAGGGTTGGGACGGGACGAGGGAGGGGCTACAGCTGGGATACAAAGTGAATAAACTGTAATTAATAAAAAAATAAATGATTTTTTTAAAAAAAAGAAATACTAAATTCAGACATGTCCCCTATTCTCAAAGCAATTTCTAGGGGATAAATCATCATTAACTATTACTGAATTTACTCTTAACATTGAGCTCAACTATTTGCTAATTCATCTAGATTTCTGTAGAAAAAAAGAAGGCTGTTACCTCTTTGGCCATCAGAGAAATGCAAATAAGAATTGCCTTGATATTGCTCCCATCAAAACAAAGGATTAGAGCTAAAGATCACTGTGTTAAGCAAAATAAGTCCTACTCAGAAAGATAGATCTCTCACATCTTCTCTCCTCAGTGGAATCTAGAAAAGAAAAGAAAAGGAAAAAAAGGACATTGAGGGCCATTAGAAAGATGCTACAAGGGAATAGGAATGGGACAGCAAGAGAGGGGAAGGATAAGTATGAGAAAGGAGGAGGGATTAAAATGAAAATACCTTATACACATGTAAGAAAGCGACATGCCGAAACCCATCATCTTGGATGCTATATAGTAAAAAATAAGACACAATAAAATAGAAGTTTCCAGATGGTTTCTTCTCATGTGCTGTTCAGTAAATTGTCTGGCACCAACTACCCCACTACAGCAAGCCCTGGATATTCCAACACAGCTGAAGCATGGGAAAATGGCCTTAAATCTAATCTTATGGAGATAATAACGGCCTTTAAAAAGGAAATGAATGAATCCCTTAAAGAAACAGAGAAAAATAAAATCAAACAGGTGAAGGAAATGAATAATACTCTCCAAGACCTGAAAATGAAAATAGAAGCAGTGAAGAAAACACAAACTAAGATAATCCTGGAGAAGGAAAATCTACGTAGCATAAAAGAACTCCAGATGCAACCATCACCAACAAAATGCAGGACATAAAGGAGAGAATCTCAGGCATAAAAGATATGATAGAAGAAACTGATACATCAGTCAGAGGAAATGTTAAATCTAAAAAGCTACTGACACAAAACATCCAGGAAATCTGGGACAATATTAAAAGAGCAAACTTAAGAATAATAGGAATAGAACAAGGAAAAAATTCCCAGCTCAAGTTCCCAGAAAATATTTTCCACAAGGTCATAGAAGAAAATTTTCCTAACCAAAGAAAGAGATGCCTATAAATGTACAAAAAGCTTACAGAATATAAAATACATTGGACTAGAAAAGAAAATCCCCCCACCACATAATAATCAAAATATTAAATGTACAGAACAAAGAAAGAATATTAAAAACTGAAAAGGAAAAAGGTCAGGGAAACATATTAGAAATATACTCAACTTCTCAACAGAGACTCAAAAAGTCAGAGGGGCTTAGGCAGATGTCTTGCAGACTCTAAGAGACCACAGATATCAGCCCAGAAAATTTTTCAATCGTCATAGATGGAGAAAATAAGATATTACATGACAAAACCAAATTTAAACAATATCCACAAATTCAGCCCTACAGAAAATAATAGAAAGAAAACTCCAACCCAAAGAGGCTAACTGCAGCCAAAAAAGCATAGGAAAGAAATAATTTCACAGTATTAAAACTAAAAGAAGGGAAGCACACACACACACACACACACACACCAACAACAACAACATCAAAATAACAGGAATTAACAATCATTCGCATTAAAATCTCTCAATATCAATGGACTCAACTGCCCAACAAAAAGACACACGGTAACAGAATAGATGTGCAAACAGGATCCAGCATTCTGCTGTATAAAAAAAAATACACCTCAACAACAAAGATAGGCATTAGCTTAGAGTAAAGAGCTAGAAAAATATTTTCCAAACAGACACAAGAAGCAAGCTGGATTAGCCATACAAAGATAGGCATTAGCTTAGAGTAAAGAGCTAGAAAAATATTTTCCAAACAGACACAAGAAGCAAGCTGGATTAGCCATTCTAATATCTGACAAAATAGACTTTCAACCAAAATTAATCAAAATAGATAAGGAAGAGCACTTCATACTCATCAAAGGAAAACTCCACAAAGATGATGTCTCAATTCTGAATATCTATGCTTCAAATGCAAGACCACATACATTCATAAAAGAAACATTACTAAAGCTTAAATAACACATTAAACCCCAAACATTAATAGTTGTAGACTTCAACACCCCACACTCACCAGTGGACAGTTCATCCAGACAGAAACTAAACCGAGAAATAATAAAACTAACCAACATTCAGACTCAAAGGGACCTAACAGATACCTACAGAAAATTTTACCCAAACACAAAGGAATGTGCCTTCTCAGCACCTCACAAAAACTTCTCCAAACTAACCACATTCTTAGTCACAAAGCAAGCCTCAAGAGATACAAGAAAATTTAAATAACACCCTATATTTTATCAGACCTCCATGGATTAAAGCTGGACTTCAACAACAACAAAAACAACAGAAAGCCTACAAACTCATGGAAACTGAATGACTTTCTACTCAATGACCATTGGATCAAGGAAGAAATAAAGAAATAAAGACCTTCTAGAATTCAATGAAAATAAATGCACAACATACCTAAATTTATGGGACACAATGAGTAGTGCTAAAGGAAAGTTCATAGCACTAAGTGCCTTCATAAAAAAATTAGTGAGGTCTCTTAGCAACTTAACAGCACACCTGAAATCTCTAGAACAAAAAGAAGTAAACACACCCAAGAGAAATAGATGGCAGGAAATAATCAAACTGAAGGCTGAAATCAATAAAATAGAAACAAAAAATACAAATAATCAACAAAACAGAGCTGGTTCTTTGATTAAAATCAACAGTATAGACAACCCATCAGCTAATATAACAAAAGGCAGAGAAAGAATATAAAAATTAACAAAATCAGAAATGAAAGGTGGGACATAACAATAGATACTAAGGAAATCCAAAGAATCATTAAGTGTTACCTATAGTCCACAAAATTGGAAAATATAAGAGAAATGGACAATTTTCTCTGTAAATACCACTTACTGAAGTTAAATCAAGATCATATAAACTATCTAAATAGACCAATAACTCCTAAGAAAATAGAAGCAGGGCTGGAAAGATGGCAGAGAGGTTCAGAGCACCGGCTGTTCTTCCGGAGATCCTGAGTTCAATTCCCAGCAACCACGTGGTGGCTCACAAGCCAGATGGTTTTAGTGCAGAATTCTACCAAAGTTTCAAAGAAGGCTAATACCAATACTCCCCAAGTTATTCCACAAAATAGAAACAGAAGGAACATTGCGAAATATATTTTATGAGGCCATAGCCACCCTGACAACTAAACCACACAAAGACTCAACAAAGAAAAGAAATTTCAGAACAATTTTCCACGTGAACATTGATGTAAAAATACTCAATAAAATACTCATAAATCAAATCCAAGAACATATCAAACACATAATCCAACATGATCAAGTAGGCTTCATCCAAGAAAAGCAAGGATGGTTCAACATACAAAAATTTATCAATGTAATCCACCATATAAACAAACTGAAAGAAAAAAAATGCATGATCATCTCATTAGATGCTGAAAAAACCTTTGACAAAATTCAACACCCTCTCATGATAAAAGTCTAGCATAACCATCATTAGAGACGCTATTACCAGGCAACTAATGGAAATGGATACAGAAACTCAAAGACAAGCATTAGGAGGAGCTTGGGGAATCCTTCAGGGGAAGAAGGATTGTAGGAGCCAGAAGGATCAAGAATACCCTCAGAGATTCCACCTACCTAAATTAAGCCAAGATCAAATAGGAAGATTGAATAGACCTATATCCCCCAAGGAAATAGAAGAAGTCATCAACAGCCTCCCTACCAAAAAAAA
>CM053764.1:127701792-127717087 GCA_028658305.1 Pachyuromys duprasi
TTGTTTTGTAGGTTCAGTGTTTTGACTATGATGTGATAAGAGGTATTTCTTTTCTGGTCTAGTCTATTTGGTGTTCTAGGCTTCTTGTATGTTTATGGACATTTCTTTCTTTCAGTTGGGAAATTTTCTTCTATGATTTTCTTAAAAATATTTTCTGGTCCTTGGAGTCTGGAGTCTTCTTTTTCATCTATTCCTATTATTCTTAGGTTTTGTCTTTTCATGGCATCCTTGATTTCTTGGATGTTTTGTTTTTGGGACTTTTCCAATTTTATTTTTTCTTTGAGTAAGGAATCCATTTCAGCAAGTTTATCTTCAGCTCCTGAGATTCTCTCTTCCATCTCTTGTATTCTATTGGTGATGATTACATTTGTGGTTCCTGATTATTTCTCTAAGTTCTCCAGTTCCAGGTTTTTCTCTGTTTGTGTTTTCTTTATAGAATCTAATTCTGTTTTCATGCTTTGTACCATTTCCTTCATCTGATTGAATATGGCTCCTATTTTTTTGTTTGTTTCCTCTCTGTATGTCTTTAATTGTTCCTCTACGTGGGCAGTTAAATTCTTCTGTATTTCTTTGAGGGCCTTGTTCATTTCCTGTTTTTGTTCCTCTGGTAACTGCATAAGCATAGCTCTAATATTATTTTCCTGTGTCTCCGCTGAATTAAAATCTCCATTGCTTTTGGGTGTTTCTGGTGGGGCCATGGTGTCCTGATTTTTGTTGGGTGTCCTGATTTTTGTTTCTTATGTCAGTCGACCTCTGTTTATATATATTCAAGGAGCGGATTGTTTCTTGAAGCTGAACTTCAGACTGGAACTGTCAGTCTCTGGTGCCTGGAGTATTCTTCAAGAAGATCAGAGAGTTCCAGTGGTTTGATAGTGTGTGTTGTTGCCTCAGTTGACCCTGTGAGAGGAAAGGTCGCTGGCATAGTTTCGTTGTTGGGAAGGGGGAGTAAGTGTGTGTGTGCCTGTGCGTGCGCGTGTGCATGTGCGCTGGGAAGGTATCTTAAAAGGGAGTGCTAGGGGAGTATATATGGTTGAGCTATAGGGTTTGGGAGCAAGCGCAGGAGGGGATGAGGGTGCTAGCGCGTTTAGTAAGCGCAGGCTGCGTGCAAGTGCCTGTGCAGGTTTCCTGGGTTCCCAGTGTTCTTCACACTGTGGAGGGTTTCGCAGGCTAGACTCTGAGGTCAGTGGGCTCACTGACCTGAGCTAGGGGCTGAGCACCCCAGTCTGGGATGGTATCTGGGGACACCGTAGTGTGGACCAGTTACTATGTGTCCTTGTCTGGGGTGGCGGCTGGCTGCACTGGCACCATGGGAGACGCGTGTTCTGCTCACGGCTAGCAGTTGTGCGCCTGCCATTTCTCCCGGGTCTGGACTGGTGTCTGAGTTGCCTCAGTCTGGACCGGAAACTACGTGTCCCTGCCAAAGATGGTGACTGGCGGGGCCTCGAGAGGCAGCACATTCAGATCAGAGCTAGCAGATGTGTGCCCGCCGTTCTCCTAGATCTGAAATGGAATCAGTCTGGACTGGGAACTCTGTGTCCCTGTCAGATATGGCGGCTGGCAGGGTGGCGGGAGGCCGTACAGTCAGATCAGGGTTAGCCGACGTGCGCAGCTGCTGCACCCGGACTGGAACGGTCTCTAGGGTGCCTCAGCCTGGCCGGGAGACTGTGTGAGTCCTGGTCCTGGCGGCTGGCAGCACCGAGGGAAGCTGTGCGTTCAGACCAGGGCTGTGCGCAGCCGTCAGTTTTTCCAGGGATTAACTGGGTGTCCCTAGGACTTTTCCACTTGATTTCCTCACCGTAGGAATTCCGCTCACCTGGCAATCATAAACGCTGGTGTTTTAGGTCCCAGATTTCAGTCTCCTGATCGCTGCGCTGACACTGCTGTCCTACTCAATCACAGTGTCCTCCCGGGGCCGCCATCTTGGAGTTTCTCTTGTTTTTATGATATGTGTTAATTTTAAGAAAAAGAAAGTAACAGGATCTGAGTTGGTCTCTTGAAAGAAACACAACATTCTGACCAGCCTAAGGTCCCAAGACCAGCAGGACTGGTCTTACTAGTAGGATAAGTAGGTCTGGAGGCTTTCTGGTCAAGAAAACAGGAATACCATACCACCCTCTGTTAATAATTGGGTGTGGTAGCACACTCCTTTAATCCCAGCAGACATCAAGGTAGAGTGGTCTCTATAAGGAGGAAGCAGCCTGATTTACACAGTGACTTTTAGGCCAGCCAGGAATACTCAGTGAGCCACTGTCTCAAAAGAAAAGTGTATTAGAAGGAGGAGGAGGAATTAATTCAAATAGTGTTGCATTAACTGACTGGCCTGGCAAGTTGTGCCCACTGGGGCAGTAGGGTAAGCCTGTTATGTAGGTAACCAAACACTTTTTGATTGGAACTAAGGCCTACACTACAGGAAGGAATTCACACTTGGCGCTGTAAACTTAGTCCAAAGCCAATGGATGGAGAGGTTATGTGTCTTAATGGAGAAGCTACCGCTGTTGCTTTGCTAAATGTATGTGATATTCCCCTAAAATTACATGGGTAGAACATTATGAAGTACTGTCTTTGGTGCACGGCCATAGCACTTCTGAACTCACAGTTCTAATTATCGTCGTTAGAATGGTCCTGTCCTTTCCTGTCTTGCAAGATGGCAGGTGAAAAAGCCAAGAAGCCTGACACAAAGGAGAAGAAGCCTGCAGCCAAGAAGGCTGGTAGTGCTGCTGCTGCCGCTGGCGCCCCAGATGCACTGGTGCAGAGAGAAGGGGTGACGCTAAGGCTAAAAAGCCCAAGAAGGGGACGTGCCATTGCAGCCGAAACCCTGTCCTAGTTCAAGAAATTGGCAGGATTCCTGATCTGCTATGTGTTCCAGAAAGGCCTGTATGAAAGAAATATTCAGCCGCAAAATCTAAGGTTGAAAAGAAGAAAAGGGAGATGGTCCTTGCTACTGTCACAAAACCAGTCGGTGGTAACGAGAATGGAGGTACCCGGATGGAGAAGCTTCGAAAAATACCTAGGTAGTATCTTACTGAAGATGGGCTTCAGACGCCGCTGAGCCACGGCGAAAAGCCCTTCAGTCAGCACATGAGAAAGCTGCGTGCCTGCGTCACTCCTGGGACCGTCCTGACCATCCTCACCGGGCGCCACAGGAGCAAGAGGTTTCCCTGAAGCTTCCGGGCAGTGGCTTGCTGCTTGTGACCCGACCTCTTGCCCTCAACAGAGTTCCTCTGCACAGAACACACCAGAAGTTTGTCGTCGCCACCTCTACAAGAGTTGATATCAGAAAGGTTAAAATCTCCAACACCTGACTGATGCTTACTTCAAGAAAAACAAGCTGCGCAAGCCCAGGCATCAGGAGGGCGAGATCTTTGACACGGAGAAGGAGAAATACGAGATTCACAGAGCAGCGCAAGGCTGATTAGAAGACTATGTGTGGACTCACAGATTTTGCCAAGGATCAAAACTATTCCTCAGCTGCACGGCCTGTGATCTCAGTTCTCCCTGGAAAAAAAAAGGGGTGTATCCTCACAAACCGGTGTTCTAAATTGCTAACAACCAAATTAAACAGCTTCGCAGATTACAAAAAAAAAAAAATGGTCCTGTCATAGAGTGGGAAAAGAGCTTCTGAGCCCCATTCCCCATTCCCCCCCAAAGATTTCTAGGTAGTTCATGGTTGCGGAGGGAGAAAGAAATATTTTCTTCAGTGGTGCAGACGGTAATAAGATACCCATGCTCCTATAAATAATTTTCATCCAGGCTCCTATGAGCAACCCTAATGAAACAAATTAGGTCAAAAACACATACACAAAGGAAGTAGGAGGAAGTCTAGCCAGGAAGTGAAAGATAGCCATGAGAGTGGGAAAAGACATGATCAAAATATATTACATGCGCATAAAAATAGCATAATGAAACCCACTAGTATGTGTAATTAATATATGCTAAATGAAGACATTAAGAGAAAGCTCATCCAAATAGGCCTGCCTATCACCTGGGCAGGAGAATGTCCTTTGGGGGAAGCTGCCAGTTCTAGAAATGTTAGAAATAATATAAGCCAGGTCTAAAACATAGCATACTATTTTTTTCTGCTGCTGTGAAAAGACACTCTGACAAAAGCAGCTCAAGAACAACGGGGCTTTTTGGCTCACAACTCAAGATTGTTACTCAGTCGTAGCCCAAGAGCTTGAAGCCACTGGACATGCTCCACCCAGTCAGGAAGCCTAGAGAGGTAAATGTGCATGCTCAGGTAGCCTCCTCCATTTTATGCAGGCCCAGATCCCAAGCCAAGGAATGGTACTGCTCTTCTTTAGAGTGGGTCTTCCTATCTCAATTAACCAATCAAGATAATCCCTCACAGGCATCTCCAGACTTTCTCGTCATCTATAATTTCCCACAGGAATGCCTGGAGGCTTGTCTGGGTCCTGTCAGGCTGACAGTATCAAGTATCACATGTAGGCTGGCACAATGCTCCGTTGTTCACTCACCCCTTGAGTGTGCTCCTCTTTCTTATAGGAGACTCTGTGTATCTTTTCTACTGCTTTCTGTGTGTCTCATAAGGACTGGGAGCTGACAGGAGTTCGGAGTGAGACTGTCAGGACAAACGGATTTCAAGTCAATAATAAGGGGAAACCATATTACTGGGTGAGTCAATGTCTGCCTAAAGTAAGAAATTCCTATTCCCTCGATCCAAGTCCACTGCTTACCATAAAGCCCATTATAAAAGATACAGATATGCCAGTTCTAAGATGAAGGTTTGAGTTTGGGTTGCATGGGTCTTTCCTCATAAATTCCACCCAGTTTTACACCCAGGAAAGTGACTATCTGGGGGATCATAATCCTTTTGTTCTGTCACCAATACTGAAGTCCTAAGCTCAATAAAAGAAAAGGCACAGAAAACAGCTTCCCTGCTTCTAATTAAAACATTATCTCTATAATAGGTGAACACAAAGCCTCCAAATGGCCTTACCATTTAAAATCCCTTTATCAACAGTTTGACAGAGAGCAAGGAAATTTACACACCCCTGAGGCAAGACAGTGAAAATCTATTACTGTCCTGTGTGCACAGCTGCAAATCGCTGCTGGTCATGTTTTTCAGCACAGATTCAGGGAGTAAATCTGAAATTGGCCACATTAGTTACTGAATATTAAGAGGCTACGTCCAGAATTAAAGCACTCCTAAGTCTGATGTTAACAATACTATGACCCATTCTGTTATTAATGCCAACATTACACAATCTCAGAAAGAAAAAAATGCAAGTTCTTCCTCATATGTGGTCTAGCCAATAATGCAGGTGTATATATGTGGGTAAAGTATAACATGAAGAACAGAGAACAAGAAAGGCTAAATATGAGGGTATGAGGAAGACTGAATGCAGTTAACGGGCATGAGTTATGACAGAGGATGTAGAATTAAGTCTTTTTCTAGTTCTAATTCTGTCATGGATTTTTCTTTTTTGTTGGCTGTAAAGTATAGTAAAATATAGTCAATAGTGAAAATCTACAAACCAGTGTGGATATTTCATTCCAAATGGTTAGTTTGATGATATAAATGTTCACTGGGATGCATAGATTTGGGGTCTGGTTAATTTTGGTAGATTATTTTTGCAAGTTTTTTTTTTAATTTTTACAAAGTAATTTATTGAACAAAAACTCCCAAACTGCATCAATTTCACTGGGTTCAAGTTGCCATTTTCCCAACATCCTTTGACACCTGGCCAAGGCAAACACAGATCTTTTTTCTTTCTAACTTCCGATGTTAACTCTCAGGTCCCACAATCCATATCACACGGTAAATATTCCTTAGTGTGTGTGTCTGTATGTGTAGTTTACAGAATGGCTATGATGAGTTGAAGAGGCAAGAGTTGAGGCCTGGTTGCAAGTAAGCAGACAGCTGATAAGAGTGCAGAGCAAATCTCCATGGGAACTGGCTCGCAGATCCTGTGGGAAGTCTGCTGGAGGCTCTGAGTCAGAGTCTAACCGAGACTTAGGGTTGAGTTGAGCTGCTGAAGTTAGGGAAGTCAGGAAGAAGGACAGGACCAGGTCTGTACAAACAACAGGAGGGGTGACACTCTGACTAGTACATCAACAGTGGAGACCAAGTCAATCTGAAGCCCCTGGCATAGTCAGTAGATTGCTGCATGTTGTCCCTTAATACACACTCAAGGTTGATGAAAGACAGGTGAATGGAGACTGTCACCATCACAGTAGTGGGTGTCCTGCTCTTTATGGGGTTCAAGCAAGATCCTCTGTATTTGAACTCAAATGAGAAACAAGTTGTGCTTAAAGATGAAGTCTCCTGATGAAAACTTGTGTCAAGCCTTTTGGTGTTTTGTTTTTGATCATTGGTTGATTTGTTCATTTTCACTCTCATGTAGCCCAGGCCTTTAACTTGCTATGTAACAGAGCATCGTCTTGACTTCTCATCCTCTCTGCCTTCACCTCCTAAGTACTGAGATACAGACATATGCCACCATAACCAATTTTATGTGGGGCTAGGGACTGAACCCAGGGCTTTTTGCATGCTAGAAAAGCACTCTACCAAGTGAGAGACATCCCCAGCCCCAAACAATGCTGATATGTTTTTATTTTTTAAGAAGAAACAAAAATAGATGAGGAACAAAGCAAATCCCAAATTAATTATTGAATTAATGGGCTTTGTCCAAAACCAATGCTAAGTTCACATCAATCATAAGAAACCCAAACACCAGACAATTGAAATGTAATTAGCTGTCAATGTCTTTGAAAACCATGGGTACCAAACAGCAGCCCGCAAGGCTTTGAGAATCACAGGTTCAGACAGAATGTAAATACCCACTCCTTGGATGGGATGCAACATGGGGAAATGATGGCTTTGTTCTTATTCTATCACAGACCAGGAACACATTCAAAACTACTTCCAGTCCTAGGCTTTAAATATATGCAAACATAGGCTGGGGATTGAGACAGAGCTGGAGAAAAAAAAATACATTGTACAGCATTTCAGAGCAGTGGGATTAAATTTTGAATCTATTGTTCAACAGCGGATAAGTTCAGTCAATATTAATATTATGTATCAAAATATGTAGATTTCAAATTGCTTGACTCAAAAGTGATAGGTCAACGAGGTGATGATGTGATAATGAGCTTGCTTTAATGATACCTAGTGAACGCTAGACAGTTAGAACTTAACAGCCTTGAAGGTCATTTTATAAATGGATTCCTCCCACATTATCAGCTTTGGGCCCTACCACCCCCAGCCCTGTATCACTAGCAGAACACTAATTTTAAGGGAAAAGTATCACAGTTAGCTCTCCTTCAAACAGAAAAACACTATCAGAGAAAGCATCACAACCAGCCCCCTCTGTAGAGGCTAAAAAAAAAAAAAAAAAAAGAACAAATAAACCATGCTGTCTGTCTTGGGCTATTTGTGTTCATTGCTTCCTATATTAGACACACTGACACACTGGTAGCCAGAAGAAACTCTAAATGTCTAATATGCATAGCATAATTATCACTTTTATTTTACTAAATATAATTTTCCTAATACACATTACCATTTTATATGGCCATTTAGCTACTGGTAATGATTCTTTCTGAACCAAGCACACAACCTGAAGATTTTCTATCTCGTGTTCCTTTGGACCCTTGCAAAAACAATATAGAATGCCTGCAGTGTAAAATTAGTCCTCAACTTAATTATCTTGCAGCCTATTTTCCGAGTTTAATTAACTTTCCTGAGTGGCTTCTACTGCGGTGAGGACTAGGCTCATTCCGTATTATTTAGAGTCATAATTTCTCTTCTCCCTCAGTTTCAAGGACACCACACGCTACCTCCAGTGTTAATTGCCATTGCAAATGCAGAGATATGAGACTGGAAAAACAGCAAGGCCCAAAAATAAGAGTATGTTGCAGCGCATACTAATCCAGGGCTGCTGAGCTGTCCTGTGCTATCTACCATCCCTGCTAGCCTGTAGATGAAATGACTGTAACTATTGATGCAGTTAAGCAAATTCAGACTACCAACCAAATCCTCGTCATTAGAGATCAGGCTATTTCAGATTGGGTTGGAGCCCAACAGCCTTTACAAACTAGAACACGATGGTTTTCACTGAAGATGGCCGGCTTCTCAGTACTCACACACAGTTCTTCAAACCAAGAAAACACTCTTTCTTTTGAGAGTGTCTGGCCATCCTCATAGTAGTGGAGTGGATAAAGGTTGTCGGAGAACAGCAGATCTGAAACAGACCAAGTTGTTTCACGATAGCTATAGTGCTGGCAAATTTACTGTCTAAAAGCCCCGATTTTTGTCCTATTGGTCGGTTCTTTCACAATGTGCCATCCGGGAGCACTGTTCTCCCTTCCAAGAAAATAATCAAAATTCTATTCTGAGCCAAAAGTCTATTCTGCCCATGGCTTGAGAAGTTCAAGGTATAACCGTTCCAACTCCTCCCCAAAAGGGTTCCTACATGGAGACAGTTACGTGAAGTATACTGTTACAGAAAAAAAGAAAGCCATCGATCAAGGCTTAAAATCACTACTTTTTAAGCACATTGGTGAGAGCATTGGGTAGGTACATAATAATTGCAAAGTGAAGTCAGGTTTTAGATGTTGTTTGCTGGCATTCTTAGCTCTTGGGTTATGGAAGCCACTGAAGGTTGATCCACTGCAAAGGTTAAACCTAACCTTTGACAGGATGGTGTGTCAGACACAGATGTGGGAAAGAAAAAAGACAGTAAGGAGACTTTTAAGAAGGCTACAATGTCTGGAGAGATGGCTGTTGTTAATACAATACAAGAAGACTAAAGATAGCCCAAGATAATTTGGCTCTGAATCTATACTCCAGCTCTCTACAAAGCTCTGATCCATTGACCTCATAGAATCTTTCATACAGAATGGCCTCTCAGGGAACTCCAGGTCACAAAAGAAACCATTTCCTTCCAAAAAACACAGTCTGCTGACCTCTAACATGCTGGTGTGTTTGAGTATGACTGGTAGGAAATGTGAACAAGTACATACACTTAGAGGAGGAGGCCCTTTGTTAAGACATGGGTAAGAAACGTCCCACCCAGACGAAAGGTTGTGAGGAAAAGAAAAACTAGACAGAAGAGGCAAGGAAATATGGAAGGGAACAGGAGACATCTGGGAAATCACCACAAGGAAGAAATCAGAATCCCTGCAGGAATCTGACAAAAACAGAGAAGAATCCAGAAAGACAACAGACTAGCCTCCAGACCACCCTCTAGTTTCTAGGTCACTCTTGTGTCTCTGCTCCGCCAGAGGCCAGGGACCCACTGGAGACACTGGGGGATACCAAGCACCTTCGCGGCGCCCCCAGTCCACCCCACCCCGACCATCTTTTCAGTCGCTCACCTTTTTGCTGGTTCAGTTCAGCTGCAGTTCTTGTTTCTGGTCACGATTTGCATTTATCTGAGTGAGTAGGAGGCAGGGGGCTCTTATCTCATCACTGCTGTTGCTCAGAACAAAACCTTCACGTGACTGTTTAGTCCCTCCCTGGTTCCTTGTAAGACGGCCACTCACAGTATCTCTTTTACCCCAACCTATCTTTTAGATATCAAGATCTTCCTCCTCATCTAAAAGAGAGGAGACGGATATAGAGATAGATGGGTGTGTCAAGCCTTTGAGGGTGAACAGATGCCCCCGAAGCTCTGCTGACCTAGGTTGTGAACCAGACAGGAGTTCCCCCCCATCCTCTTTCACCCTTGAGACACATAAGCAGCCCGTGCTGAGCTGCCTGGCCTGAAGATGCTTCCAGTAAAGAGTTTATTGACTGCAGCCCCCTTTTTCTCAGAATATTGCCAAGTGGCCCCCCCAAAAAAACAGCCAAGTACCTCTGTTTATTCTCTCATTTCTCTGGAAGCATCCAGATGGTCACACACACACACACACACACAAAATCTGGACAACCAACCTTGATCCACTTGTCCCATGGCCCAGAGAAGCAACAAGCCATGAGTCTCAGAGGCAACTCAGCAGTCTTTCTTGAGTGGCTTGCTCCTGAGGGTAACTAAGAAACCCCACACATTCTCCTAAGGTACCACCACCCCAAAAAGAACTGAAAGATCGTACTTTGAGTAGCAAAGCTCACTGGAGCCGCAAGAAGACCTTTATCTCTCAGGAGCAGCTGGGCAGATTTCCCTAAAAAGGCCAGCATCTAGAAGACTCATAAAATCTCCAATGTAGCTTTCAGACTCTGATGTTCAACCAACCTTACAACTGGGCACTGTAACCTATAGTTATACCTAGGCACATCAGTATGTGCCCCTTCCTCACATGACACCAGAAATTGGTCGGCACCTTGCACACTCATGCACACAGAGTAGGCACTCTAAGCCCAGAGCTGACATGAACCAGACCTACTTAAGCAAACTGCATGGCGCCTGGCAGCGAGATCCTACAATGGTCACAGCTTAGGCCACTAAGACCCTTGCAGACATCACCAACATAATTATAGCTGAAGCTGATACATTGACCCTGTATTTAAGTCCCCACTTCTGGAAGCAAAGTCAACTAGGTATACCCAAACCACTGTTTATGACACGTTGCCAGCTAAAAGCTTTTTACTATGAAACCCACTTCATAAAATTAATAGAGGCAACTCAACCACCAGACCCACAATATCAAGATATGCACTGGAGAAGCCTCAAAATACGTAATAGGATGCTGCCAAAGGAACACAATTATTCTATAGCAACAGAACCAAATAAATTGATGAATTACCTGGAAAAGAATTTGAATAATTATTTTAAAGAAACTTAATGAGACACAGGGGAATACACACAGATAATTCCATGGTGTTAGGAAGCCAATACAAGACATGTGTGGGAAATTCAGCAAAGAAAACATGATCCTAAAGAACAAATCAGAAAGCTTGAAGCTAAAGAACTCAATGAAATAAATAAAGCTGAGAGCCTCAACAGAATTATCACACAGAACACTGTTTTGCCAGCTGGATATCATATGCCTAACATCCAGCATTCAGGAGGCAGAGGCAGGAGGGTTTCAAGACCAAGGGTAGTATGGGATATAGAGCAAGCCAGAAATAAAAGCTAGAGTGGGGAGAAAAAGAGGAAAAGGAGGGAGGAAGAGGCGTGTTTGGGTCTTGCATACAAGTCCTTTGAAATAATCCAATCCTATAAAGGAAAAATGTGTATATCTTTGTTTGTTTGTGTCTTTATAAGGGAAAATATTAACAAACAAAACTCTGGAGGCCTACTGTCTTGCGGGCAAACCTTTGTATTATGGGTATCCCAGAAGAAAGGAGGAGAAAAGGCATGGAAACCCCAGTCAAAGAAACTGTTGCTGATAACTTTCAAACTCTTGAAAAGTCATAAACATCCAGGTCTGAGAAGCTCAAGACACCCCAAACTGATTTGATCAAAACTAGTATTCTCCAAGCCCTATATAATCCAACAGTCTACAGCGCAAACAAAGAATCCTAAAAATGGTAAGGTGAACACCAAGTCGCTTCTAAAGAAACCCCCATTAAACTAACAGATTGCTCTGGAGGCATCTCAGAAGACAGGAAAATATACAATGATACATTTAAAAGCCCTGAGGGAAAAAAATTGCCAGTCAAAAGTATTATACCTATAAACCTATTCTTCAAAAATTAACAAGAAATGTTTTTCCCAGACAAAAAAAAAAAAAAAAAGAAGCTGAAAGAATGTACAGCACTTCAGTAAGGCCCTTTGACAACTGTTTAAGGGAGGCCAGCATCACAGGCAAAGAAAATATAATTGCTCTCCTGAAAGCACACCAAAGTAGAAAACACATACAAACAAGCAATTAAAACATAATACCAAAAAAGCGTCAAAACAGTGGACAGAAGACAAAGAACTGAGGGAAATACAAAATAACAAGAGGAAAATAGACATACTGCTCCTGTTGCATTGTTAATAACCTTCAGTGTAATGGATTAGCTCCTCCCTCAATTAAAATATTCAGATGAGCTGAACTGATCTTTAAAAAGAAAAGCTAGAGCTATTAATAGGTCACTTTCAGGAACTTCTTTCTTTAATAGGTACAAAAATTAGAATGCCAATGAAGGGAGGGGAAAGCAGACATACCCTACCAAATAGAAACTTGGGCTGGCAGCAAGGGTAAAGGGTAAGGGGGCTTGCCGCTAAGCCTAACAATGTGAGTTTAATCTTCAGGATCCACTCACTCCCATTAGCTGTCCTTTGATCTCCATAAACATGCTGTGAAATGAATAGATTAGATAAATGAATAAATGTGATAAAGAAAATGTAAAAGAAACCCAAAGCAAATATGAGTAACTATCTCTCTACCAAAACTTTTCAATCATGACAGAAAAAGTCACTATATCACTATATAGTGATAAAGGAATCAATTCAGCAAAAGGAAATTGTATTTATTATATATTATATTATCTTATATTATATATTTTGTATCATATATTTATATCATGTATGTGTATGTCTGTGTCTGTCTTCTGTCTGTCTTTCTCTTTCTCTCTCTGTATCCCAATGCTGGAGCATTTAGTTATGCAAAGAAAACATTATCTAAAAGTAAATAACAGTCTCTTTCATCAATGAAGACCGGTGATTTGCTTGAGAAATGTCCCCCTTAGGCTGTGTATTTGAACTTGTGGTTCCCAGTTTTTGACAGTGTATGGGCAGCTTAAGGAAACTTTTGAAAGTACAGACTTGATGAACGAAGCACAACACTGGAGATGAGCTTTGAGGGTTTACAGTTCACCCGCTTCCTAGTCTTTTTCTCTGCTTCACAAGTGAGGATGAAACTGTGATGAGTCAGCTTCCTTCTCATGCCACTAAACTTTCCTTACCTGTTCCCATGCCTTCCTCACCATGATGGACTCCTTCCCTCAGGAACTGTAAGCCAAAATAAATCCTTTCTTCCATAACTTGCTTGTCTCAAGAGTATTTTGTCACAGCCACAGAAAGTAACTAATAAAGACATAGTTATCCAGATGAGAGAAAGATATCTGAGGACATCAAAAGGAGGAAAGGAGGGAGGAGAGTAAAAGAAAAAAGAACCTTGTAGCTAACGTTTAGAGACTACAAATGGACCTAAAAAATACAGAGAAATTCATCCAATAGCTACAGAATATGCCTTCATATCTGCAGCAACCAAAACCTCATATAGAACAAAAAGAAATAGATCCTGGTAGGCTACAAATCAAGTGTCAAATTCAAAAGAGGTTGAAACTAAGTATCTTCTATTTCCACAATGAAATAAAACCAGAAATCAACAGGAACTTTAGAAAATGTACAAATACATGAAAACTAAATATAACTCTTAAGGGCTGGAGACATGGCTCAGAGGTTAAGAGCATTGGTTATTCTTCCAGAGGTCTTGAGTTCAATTCCCACCCACCACATGGTGACTCATAACCATCTATAATGAGATCAGGTGCCCTCTTCTGGTGTGCAGGCACACATGTAGACAGAACACTACATATATAATAAATAAATCTTAAATATGTAATACATAGTCAGGAGAGATGGCTCAGAGGTTAAGAGCTCTGGTTGTTCTCCCAAAGGTCCTGAGTTCAATTCCCAGCAATATCTGTAATGAGATCTGGTGCCCTTTTCTGGCCTGCAGGCCCACATGTAGGCAGAACACTGTAAAAATAATTAATAGATAGATAGTCAGATAGATAGATGATAGAATCTTTTTTTAAAAAAATACAACTCGAGTGACCAACTGCCCAATGAAAAAAATCAAAAGAAAAATTCTTAAGTTCCTGAAACAATAAAATGTACCAAAATCTGTATGTTACAGCAAAAGTGGTAATAAGAGGTAAGATTATAGTAAGTACCTACATAAAAGGAAATATTTCTCCATCATGGAAGACACAGCGCATCATGAGGCCACGCCCCTTTCTGAGGACCTACTGGTAGTTAATGAGTACTGGTCTCTCTCCATTGGGAGAGAAATTTTCATTAGTAGCGTACCCAATTGGTAAGTTACCCATGCTCCTGCAAATAACTCCTCGCCCACACTCTTGTCCACAACACTAACTTACTGTGTCATGTAAAAATCAAAATACACACTTTTAAAGGCATGGAGAAGAGGGGGAACTAGCTAGTGTAATGAATCACATTAGAAATTTACAGACTACCACACTTACTAAGCCAGTTAGGAATAGAGAGAGCCCTTCATTTAGCCAGTGACTAAGAGCAGGCCATTGTCTGAGGAGAGTTTTTCATGCTAGAGTTCGGGGTACAGCATCTTGAAAGTCAAAGAGCATAGGGCACAGTGGCATCGGCGCAGCAGGGGTGGGAATTCTGTTGTGTAGCAGTTCTTTCGGTTACTTGCAGCAAGTATTTTGGCTGGATGTCCTTGGACTTGTTTTTGTTATTTTCTGGACTGATCTCAGGGTCATGAACAGTCCTGAATGTGCTACCAAGGTGGATGTGGCTGGGATTTTATTGGGAGGGGGCAGAATATCTAGGACTGGAACCCCAGGAAGTCACAAACTACTGTCAAAGCAGGGCCAGAGCAAGACGGCATTACCTCAGACATTTCACCAGAAGTGGATAAGTGAGTGTGAGGAGACGAGAGAATGTAGAACAGGAGTGAATGTGGTTACAATATACAATAAAAAAAAATGCAACATTTCAAATAACCTAATGAAACAATATAAGAAATATGAACAAATCAAACTCAAAAGTAGTAGGAGATAAGAAATAAAAATGCTGGGACTAGAAATAAATTAAATAAAAACTAAACAAAATCCCAGGCCGGGGATATAGTTCAGCTGGTTTACTGTGCTGGTCTAGAACCCATGAAGCCTTGGGCTCTGCTCCCCACACAGACCAAGCACAGCGGCACACACCTTGATTTCAGCACCTGGGAGATGGAGGCAGCATGATTTGAGATGAAAGTCATCCTCAGCTGCGTGAGACCTTGTCTCAAAACAAAAATACTAAAGATCAATGACACTAAGACTTGGAAATTTTTAGGAAATGAAATTGGTAATCCTTTTTAAGTAGACTAAGAAAAAGAGAAGAGATCCAAGTGCATTTCAGATAAAATGGATGTTAAAGATGATACATGGCCTGGAACCCCGGCTCAGATGGGGCCCATGATAGCTTGGTGTAGGACTGAAGACCCTAGTGAGGGAAACAGGGACTGTTTCAGTCATGATCTTGATGGTTGACTCTTTGACCCTCCCCCATACAAGCCGGGGAGTGACAGACTGGCTAGATCCCAGGGGAGGACATTGCAGCCAGCCCTGAGGAGACAGGATGAGCTGGGGTTGGATGGAAGGGGAGGAGATCCTCCCCTGTTGGTGGACTTGGAGGGGGTGGGGAGGAGG
>CM053764.1:127717187-127757728 GCA_028658305.1 Pachyuromys duprasi
TTCATCCTCCTCCTGGGCCTCCAGACTTGCCCTTATTCCTGCTACAGCCTGCCTGCCTGAGCCCCCTCTCCCACCCTTCCTTCATCAACCAGGGACTCTGCCTCTTGGCGTGAACCTGGGATCCCCCTAGCTCTTCCCCACTGGCCCTGCCAGACTTTCTACATTACTTTATGATTCCCTACCTACCTGCAGAATAGCATCTACAAAAGGCCCTACATCTACCTCACTTGACTGGGACCCAAAACTGCTCTCTAACAGTGACCTGCACAGCTATCACACTTGGCTAAGACTCAGATGGGGGCAATAGCATTCAAAGAATGGAACTTCCGCCCAACAAAAAGATGAGACCAGATCTCTTCATCAAGAAGTTTCTCAAATATCATAACTCTAGATGTCTAGATCCCAGCACAAAAACGTAAGCATGAACAACTAGGACTCTATGCCTCCTCCAGAAGCCAGAAATCCTATGGTACAACTCCCTGAAAAAGTAACTTAGCCAAATTCCTAAATAACTGAAAATCAGCTATTATGAATGCGTTAAAGGACCTTAAGAAGGAATATGAATGAAGACTTTGAAAACACAATTGAATGAAAAAAAATTAAAACAATTTGAGACATAAAAATAGAATTTAACAAAAAAAATAGTATCACTAAAGAAAACTCAAACTGAAGTAAAACTGGAAGAAGGAAAAAAAAAACTCAGGGTTTCAAATGAAACTTCAGAAGTAAACCTCACCAATATATCATGACATGGGAAAGAGAAGCTCAAGTCTTGAAAGCAAAGTAGATGAAATGGATAGCTCAGTCAAAAAAAATGGTAAACTTAAAAAAAGAAAACTGAGGCACACTGGTGGGAGCGCAGGTCACGAGCGTGGGGAGCTCGCCCTGCCCCCGAGGTCACGAGGTCACGAGCGTGGGGAGCTTGCCCTGCCCCTGACTGGCTGCAACAGCTGAAATAACAGGCCCTGCACCTTGCCTGGGTAGCACAGTAGAGCTAGCGCTGGTGGCACCCGTGTGAGTGAGCAGTCCCCAAGGACGTGAGCAGGAGAGCTGACCTTGCTTCTTGCCAACTGTGGCACTGAGTGAGCTAGCTGGGGCAGTGCCGGAGAGCTCGCCCGGGGGTGCTGGCACAGGAGAGCTGGCAGGTTGTTCAACTCTGCTGGCTCCCGGGCCCAGAGCCAGGGGATTGAGTTGGCCCACCCCAGCATCTACCCTATCTATGAACTGCTGCAGCGTGTGAAAGGGCGGGTACTTCCAATCAAAAGCTGCAGGAACTCCATGACACAGAGTATCCACAGGATATCTGAAAGGAGTCCCTGTGAGGATCCAGTATAGACAGTGTAGCAGAAGCTAAAGGACTCAGAACAAAGCAAAGACTCAATGCAATGAACATTTGCAAGTAAAGAAGTGTGAACAAAAGGGTACGCTGTGTGACACACTACAGCCTCCATGACAAGATTTATTTCTTTTTTATTTTATCTTATTTTCTTTTCTTTTGGAGAGGGAGGATGGTTGCAAGTGTGGAAGGCAGATATGAAGGAACAGGAAGATGAGTAGGATTAGGGTGCATAATGTGAAATTTACAAAGAATCAATTTTTAAAAGTTTTTCTAAAAACCAAGATAAAAAAAGAAGACACAAAACATTCAGAAAATCTAAGACACTATGAAAAGACCAAATCTAAGAATAATAGGAATAGAAGAAGCTTGGGTCAAAGGCACAGAAAATATTTTTAACAAAATTATAGAAGTAAATTTTCCCAGTCTAAACAAAGAGACACCTATCAAATACAAGAAGTATAAAGAACACCAAATAGACAGGACCAGCAAAGAAATTCCCCACAACACATAATAATCAAGAAACTAAATATACAGAATAAAGAAAGGATATTAAAAGCTCCAAGGGAAAAAAGTCCAAGTCACGTATAAAAGCAGACCTAATAACCCCTCAAATTATTCCAGAAAATAAGAACTGAAATAGAAAAATCTTCTTAGTTCTAATAAATCACATATATGTGTGTGATGCAACCTTGTTGAAGAAAATACGTCATGCTTTGAGAGTCTCTCTGCTTTCTAGTTACACTCTGAAGATGTGAGCTCTCAGCCTCCTGTTCCTACCGCCTTTCCTGTTGCTTGCTACTATGTCTCCCTGCCCATGATGGGTTCTTATATCTTTAGAGTTTTCAGCCAAAAGAAACTCCTTATATAAATTCTCTTGGCCGTGACAACCACCAAAAAGTAGCTATGTTGTGGTGAACACCAGAAGCTATCTTTTCACTCCGGTTTGTACCTTGTGACTTTAACCACCTCAACCACACTCACATGGCCTTCTTAGGCACTGGCAAGCACTATTCTGTTCTTTGAGATTAACTTTTTTTACGTTTTCACAGATAAACCAAAACATGTACCTTCAGTCTTTCTCTTTCTGACTTATGTTTTTAACATGTTATTTTCTCATTCCATTTATGTTGCTAGGACAGGATTTCATTTTAATTGTAGCATGCTATCCTGTGCTTGTATAGCATATTTTCTTCATCTTCACCCATCAGTACATTCATTAGTCACTTTATGTTGCTGTGATTAAAACATGACCAAGGCCATTTATAGAAGGAAACGTTTATTTGGGTTTATCTGGGTTTACAATTACAAAGAGACAAAAATCAACACCGGAAGGCACAGTGACAGACCTGGCAGCAGGAACAGGAAGCTCACATCTTCAAACTGCAAACAGGAAACAGAGCAACTGGAAATGGGGCGGGGCTACAAAACTGTCAAAGCCTAAGCCTCGGACACCTCAAAGCCTGTCTACCCTACACAACGACACACTTCCCCCAACAATAGTGTCAATGCCTACGGACAAGCATTAAAATACTGGCTCTATGGGGGCCAAAACTATTCAAGCCACCATGAAGGAAACAGCACCTAAACCTCCCCAAATAGTGTCATCAACTACAAAGCAAGTGTTCAGATATTTGAGCCCATGAAGGACATTTCGCATTCAAACCACCATGTTCCACTCCCTGGCCTCCATAGGCTCATGGCCATATCATTAGACAAAATACATTTAGTCCACCTTCAAAAGTCTCCACAGTGTTTACAGTCTCAATGCTATTTGAAAGTCCAAAGTCTCTTCTGAGACTCAAGGCAATCATTTCATTGTAACCTATCGTAAGTAAAGCTAAATCTGTTCTTCCAATATAAAGTGGCACTGAATATATATTATCAATTTAAAAGGAAGGACTAAGGGAATAGTAAGTACCAGCCAAAAACAAGACTGAAACTCAGCAGGGCAAACTTTAAATCCTGTAGTTCCACACTTGATGTAAAAGGGCTTAAATGGCTTATCTGTCACTAAGATATCCCTTAGAGAGGAGGTCCTCCCCTATCAGTGGACTTGGAAAGGGGCAGGGAGGAAATGAGGGAGGGAAAGGTGGGATATGGGATAGGGAGGGAATTCAGGAGGGGGCTACAGCTGGGATACAAAGTACATAACCTGTGATTAATATAAAATAAAAATGTTAAAATTAAAAAAAAGATATCCCTTAGATGTTCTGCTTGCCACGGATGTCTCTCTCTTGGGATGGTACCCCCTAGATGCAGTTCTTTTGGGGCAGATATATCACGACTCTGGCATCTCTCATATTTTAGGATCTCCACTACAACCCAGGCTTCACTTTCATAGCTTCGTGCAACAGTCTCTCACAGCCTTTTGGTCCTGCGTTCTATAAGAAAGCAGGCTGAGCAAGCCAGTAAGGACCACCCTTCTGTGCATCGGCTCCTGCCTCCAGGTTCCTGCCTTGTTTGACTTTCCATCTTGACTTCCTTCCATGACAAATGGAATATGGGAGCGTAAGCCAAATAAACCCTTTCCTCTCCACTTGCTTTTGGTTGTGGTTTTTCACCGCAGCAGTAGCAAGCCTAACTAGGACAGCCTCCATGCAGGGAATTCGTGCCTCATGCTGCCTGGTCTCAGTGATTCCATAAAATCATGGAGGAAGAATCCACAGTGCTTCATTCACTCTTGTGTCCTTCAGACTTCTAAACCCAGCACCATGTAGACAGCACTGCCAAGTTCCACAGCCAGACTGGAATGGATCCTACCCCCTTTAAATCCCACCAACAGCAGCTTTTTTTTTTCCAGTTGCTTTCTAGGAGTAGAAAATGCCTCAGGCTTTCTTCAACAATTTGGAAGCTTATCTTGGGTTAAGTGTTACCCTGAGGGCACCGTTCCTTTACCCCAGTACCAAGCAGGCGTCTCCTTAATAATACTAATCTCCTTAATAATTACAACCCACTCCCAGTGACTGAACTTTCCAGCAAGGCTGCACCACCTGAACCTCCCTAAACAGTGCTAACTACAGACCAGGTGCTCAAAGGCCTGAGACTACGAGGGACATTTCTCATTCAAACCATATTAAGATGACTGTAATTAACAGCTAGCTGAGTATTTCAAGATAGCTAATAGCAATTTTGGATGGTCTCCATGCAAAGAAATGATGTGCGGGGTAAAGGATTTGCCAGCTATTCTGATCTACTTTGAAAGTCAGGTTGTGCTCACAAGGATGCACAATCACTGTGTCTATATAATTAAAACTAATATTTGGGGCCCTCGAGATACCTTAGTGGATGTAAGCACTTGCCACAGAAGTCAAATGACACAATTTCAAGTTCTAGAACCTGTGTGAAGGTAGAAAAAGAGAAGCAATTGCACAAAGCTGTCCCCTGGCCTCTACGTGGATACCATGACACACATACATTTTTGTTAACACAGAGTGTTCTCAGAGAGGACCAATCACAGCCTTCGGTGGTCTAGCCGCAGAGCCTAGAAACATACCACCCGTCTGTGCCAAGAGTATGTGAGTTGATCAGGGTCTCTGTCTCCAGTCTCCGTGTGATAGAGCCATGACCTTTACTGAGCACCAGCACCGTTCTCATCTCCAGCCTGGGGGAATTCCTCGCTGCCCATTGGTTGTCCGGCTACCTCCATTCAGGATTCTCAAACTGCCCCCTTTCAGTGACAAGTTCCTGGAGGATTTGTCCAGTACCTATGTCTCAGTCAGTGTCCTACTGCTGTGAAGAGACACCATGACCACGGCATCGCGTGCAAAGGGAAGAATTTAATCGGGGCTGGCTTACAGTTTCAGAGGCTTACAGTTTCAGTCAACTCGTCAGGGAGCATGGTGGCATACACGCAGGCATGGTTCTGGAGAAGGATCTGAGAGAGCTACATCTTGATCCACAGGCAACAGGGAGAAAGCCATCGGGCCTGGCTTGGGTTTCTGAAACCCCAAAACGCCTCCCAGTGGCACACTTCCTCCAATAAGACCACCTCCTAATCCCTCTAAGGAGTGCCACTCCCTGGTGGCATTCTTCTGTGGGGGCTGTTCTAATTCAAACCACCACAACCTGCTTCTGTATGCTTCTGTTCAAGAACAGAAGACTTTGACAGAGTAAAGAGACTACACTTTCCTCATGACTTGCACGTCAACCCTTACAGTGTCGAAGACCAGTCCTTGTCTTACATTAAAGCTTTAATAAGTTAGCTCTCACAGTATGGTAAGGGGTGCTACAGTGGACTTCAGACCTAAGCCTCCTCCCTCCTCCTCTCACCCAGCCAGCCCACACTCCACTGCCCAGGCTTTAAATCATCCCCACACTCCCGGCTCATGTACCTGCCAACATCATCACTGTCCGACCGCAGCCAGCAGCTGTTTATTTACAATTAGATCTGCCAGCTGGAAAGCAAACATTCTACATTACCGAATCAATCAATGCTGCCGGGAGAGGAAACACACAGGTACAGCATGAAATGGAGGGCAGGAACGCCACATGAGGCCTCAGCTGTCCTTGCCCGATGCCATCATACACAATTAATATTGCCATGGCATAGGATCAGCTGTCTTCCGGTCGCAGCTTCGACTTCTCAGAAATACAACCTAAGACAAGAGCTTTGAAAGCTAGCCTTCAATTGAAGCATAATTCTGTCCTGGGAAAGAGTCTCTGTGATGAGCAGAGTTTACAGCCAACCCTGTGTTGTCACATTTATTTTCTCTCTTATTCAAGTTGTGATTACAGGGGAACCACACATCTTGGAATTGGAACGTCAAAGCAATATACTGCTAGCTGTGTAGTTTTGAGAGACATATGCACATTTTGGAAATGTGTATATGTAACAGAATCTTACCATGTAGCCCAGGATAGCCTCAAACTCACAATCCTTTGAACTTGTCTTCCAGATGTGAATCTTTAACTTCTCTCCATAAACAAGCCATTTGTGAGTCATCTTTTAGTCCTTGTGTGGGTATTTCCTGATGTTTATGACCTTGACTTGACTGTTAATGCACACAGCTCATGTTCAAGTCTATATGCCTGCTTTGTCCCTCATAATTAGTGAGAATGTGGAGTCAAACCTCCAACTAGGTAGCTTTGGCCAAATAGCTAATGCTCAAATTGGTGCTGCCTTTTGGATGTGTTGTTTCTTTTGAGATGAGGCCTCACTATGTGGACCTTCGATGGCCTGGAACTCACTATATAAACCAGGCTGGTTTTGAACTCAGAGATACCGGTCTCTGCTTCCAGGTGCTGAGGACAAAGGCATGCGCCACCACACCCCAGAGTACTATGTTTGTTTGTTTGTTTTATTTTTTTTTAACACCAAAGAAATGTTTTCACTCTGACTGGGGAGTGGCGGAGGTGACATTGACAAAGACCGTGGTGGGATAGCAACAAAACTAGATGGTAACTAAACATGCAATAACAATATATGAAAAAGTTTGCATCTTTAACCAGCAACACTTCACACAGTGCCCGAATCCCTGCAGACACCCTCTGGACTCACTGCTGCTTGACTCTCAGGAAGTCCTCACTGCTCCACTCTTTCCCTGATGTTCGTGGACTTGAAAGTCTCCTCTGTGTGTAAAAGTTCCTGGCATAACCATTGCATTTGATGTAAACACAGGAACTTCTGATAAAGCCACTAATGCGGTGGGTGGCAAACTTCTATCTCCCAAAAAATATCTACATAACAATTCATAAGAGTAGCAAAATTACAGTTACAAAGTAGCAACGAACATAATTTTTTTGGCTGGGAGTCACCTCAACATGAGGAGCTGTATCAAAGGGTTGCTGAATTATGAAAGCTGAGAACCACGGCTCTAATGAGTTATTGGCAATGCTAAACCCAACCTGCTGCAGAATCCTCTGCCCCTGACATTATTAGAACCTGACATTCAGCAGAAACAGTTACATCTTGGAAAGCTATAGAAAGCAAGAAAAGAGGCTTTGGGAGGACAAATGAAACATCTCAGTCATCAGACAGGCCACTGGTGGTTTGTTCGGGAACTGCAGCAGCAGCTTCTCATTTCCCCTGTCCCCTTTACGTGACAAGCTCAAACTCCACCTCACTCACCTCCAACAGGCCAAGAGGAGTTGACCATAATACCATAATACCTGGTTAATGTAGCCGTCCAAAGACTTATAAATTATGGCATTCCCAGGAGGGCACAGGAGAGAGTACAACAGAAGGTCATAAAGTGGTGAGTCTCAACCTGCGGGTCGAAACACCTCCTTGCAGGTCACATATCAGACATTTACATTACAGTTCACAATAGTAGCAAAATTAGAATTTTGAAGTAGCAACAAAAGAATTTTATGGTCAGGGGTCACCATACCATGAAGGACTGTGTCAGAGTGTCGCAGCATTAAGAAGATTAAGAATATGTCACTTATGACATAAGGAATGATAGGGTGATAGTCAAGCCAGAGATGCCTATGGGTGAGGTTAGCTGAGAATCATTTGAGGAATGGCTGCCAGACTGGGCCGGAACAGCACAGGCGGGAGGGGGATGAGTTGTCAATAAAAACCGACTGAATTGTCCCACAGCACAGGGACTATGAAGTGCAGAGGACAGAGAAGTCTGTGGCATCCCTCTCGTGGGACTGGACCAGAACATGGAGAATTTGGAAGTGAAGACTTTTCCTTTAGTGGCGCCTGTGAACTCAGTATGGCCTACTCAAAGGCACAGCACTGTTAGACTTGCTTTCCTTCCGGTTGCTTTGCTGCGCTCCTGGAAGAATGTCTCTTTCTCTAATAGCCGATGTCCTCAGTCATGATGACATCGATGCCACCTCTCGATACCAACCTTCACTCCCTTCGCTGATGTGGTGGGTATGTGTGATACTGACTGGAAAAGTCCTCGGGGAGGAAATAAGGTACTACATCAAACAGAAGGGCAAGGTAAGTATCAAAGGTAAGGTAAGGAAGGATAGGAAGTGGGGTGATGCTGGGGGAAATGAGGAAACCGAGTCTCCTCAGACCACCCAATCAATGAGTCCAGTCCAACAGCCAGGTCTGATCATGTGACTCAGGATTCATTTTTCTAGGTTGGGTTATATTCCTCTCCTTGAGAAGACTAGGGCTGCTTATCTGGTTGAGATTCCCATGGAGGCTGCATGGGGTCAGGGAGGTCCCGAACATTAGTAGCAGGAAGTATCATTGGGGATGCTAGGCAGGTGTTAACAGTGACAAGCCACCAGTGAAACATGGCAGTGAGGTAGAGCTCTGAGCAACTCTATGGCAGGGTCAGCTCTTAAAGGTCAGTCAGAGTCACCTATGAAAATGCATACCTCCAATCCCAGAAGGAGAAAGGTTGACACAAGAGGACCCCAAAATTCAAGGCACCTTGTCTCAAAAAAAAAAAGACAAGTTGAGTCATTTTATGGGAACAGCCTCTGCCACCGGCATCTTCACAGTGAACATCAGCTGTCAGTTCCTGCTGGGCACTGCACATTTGCAGCTCTCCACAATTGTCACATGGAGACTTGGTCTTCAGTGTGATGGTACAGCAAAGGGCCTGGGAGGTGAGATTCTGAGGGCAGGACTCTCCTAGAGTGGGTAAGAGGCCCTTGAGTTCCTCTCTTTTCATTATGAGCATGTCGTCATTGAATAAAATGATGAATTTTGTTGTGACGTGACATTTTATGTGTCCATCACATGCTTTCCTCACAGTCACATGCCTCCCTCGGTGATCTGAATGATAAACAACCCACCCCCCACAGTTAGGGACATTTAAAAATGTGGCTCCCAATTGGTGGCACTGTTGGGTTTAGGGAGTATGTCACTGGGGCAGCCTTTGGAAATATATAACCTTGCCTACTGCTGCTTTGCCCTCTCTGCTTTGTGCCTGTGGTTCAAAACGCAAGCTGTAGAAGCCTGCCCCTCCAGCGACCATGTCTTCCACTTCCCCATGATGGTGATGGAACCTTATCCCTCTGGAACCAACAGAAAAGTAACTAAGACACATGCAACCTAAAACCAAAGCAAGCACATTTGCCCGTTCACTAGGCCTGGTCACGGCAAGAAGATGGCAGCACACAGCCAGCATCGAAGGCAGCAGTTGTCAATCTCCTGACGCTGTGAGCCTTGAATACAGCTCCTCATGCTGTGGTGACTCCAACCATCAAATTATTTTGTTGCTGCTTCAGAACTGTAAGTTTGCTACTGATATGAATACCATGAAAATACCTGTGTTTTCTGGTGGTCTTGGGCTTAGAAGACACCTGTAAAAGGGTCATTTGACACCCCCCCCCCAAAGGATCGAATTCTCCCAGCTGAGAACCACCACTCTAAGGGCACACTCACAAGAGCACCCATGTGCTGGTAATCTCCTCAGAACTCTTCGCCTCCAGAATCAACAATAGTGTATCCGTCGGTTCATAAGGTACCTGCTTTAACGCTCTCTCTGACAGGAATCCAAACCCCATAAATCTCCTTTCTTGTCCTTTATGGTGGACAGAATCAATCAGAATCACTAGGAGACTAAGATAAAGCTACACGAAGAGTCTCATCTCCAGTGACATCAGTGCTCTGCTATGGTACACTCTGCAGAGGTGGTAATGTTCTCTAAGTTTTCCTGTGTGGTTCATGCAGCTGAAGGACTGAATCTTGTCCCATTCCAATTAATTCAAGTGCAAAGCTAAGCAGCCACTTGTGGATGACACCATACAGGACCATGAGAGGAGATCTCCAATTCCCAAGAATTCTTTCGGTTTATCTGGACTCCGCCCCACATCTAAGTGCTCCTTCCCTCACAATGGTGGGGAGGGTCAAAGCTGAGTGAAATGGCCCTCTGAGGAACTTGTCACCAACCCTGTACCAACAGCAGAAGTGTGGCTATAAAGGCACACTGTGGATAAATGACACCAGATCACCAGAAACCAAATACATCTGAGAGCCCACAGTCTGGGATGCCTTGAGTGCTGGCCCCTGGCTCTCTACAAACATGCATCTATTCAAATTTGGTTTTATTCCTAGTTTCCCAGAAGGAAAGGAGTCAGTCTGGAGGCTCCTATCTTCATTCCAATTTGAATGTCACAATTTCCATTTTTGCACCGTAAAACCTAGAAGCAGTAAGGACTGTAAACATAGATGGCTCCAGAATCCAAGCCAGAAAATAAGAGAATAAGAATAACTTGACCTGTGAGAGCTGTGAAGAGCTGGGACACAGCCCAGCCAGTAATATGAAGTGGAAATGACAAAACATAGCTCAATAGTCTAATTTTCAAGAAACATCTCAGAGATCCTTTCACTGTTGGAATCTAAAGCAACAAGCAAAATGACCTAACACCAAGGTATGGTGCAGACTGGCCCAGATCCCATATGTCTGAAGCCCTGGAATACTCATTCCCTGCCTTTTCAATGGCCTCCTCTGCCTCATTCTCACGTGAGCCCTACTCAGAATTTCCTGGCCTCTTCTGCACTCCCAAATCGCACCAGGTCTTAGTCTAGGTTCTTCCACCAAGCCATAACCACACCCTGAAGTTATATTTCTAACTTCTCCTTCTGTACGCCAAACATAACTCACACTGAAATGTCAACTATTAGATCAAGCTGTCACGCTGCTGTGATGGCAAACCCCAGCTTTGATTCTAATAACGACAACAGAGAGAAGCAAATCACTGTGACCCACTTCTTGTTCATCATCCATGACTCTGTGAAGGGAGTTAGAGATGAAAGGCTTCTGTGCAAAGCGTGTCTTGTGGGGAATAGGTTCCTACTTAGCCTTAGATAGGGTTGACAATAGTTGTTCTGGTACAGGGGCAGAAATTTTCTAACCTGTCAACTCTGCGCAGCCACAAATACGACTGCAGTGGAATATCATAACCACCAGGTGGCAGCGTTGTAACACTAAAGGAACTCTGACCTTGACAGTGAGGTCTGTTTATGAAAAGGCGTCTTTGTCCAGAGTCAAATCAACCTACGTGCTTTCTACATCTCATCCCACATGATTTCTTTATGATTTTTAACTATTGTCGTCTGAATGCATTGCCGATGTCGTTTAAGCCATTCACTGTGAAATGGGCCGTCCCTGTTAAATATGCTCAGTTACCGACATTATTCAGACTACGAACTAAACGGATTGAAGCTACCTAGGAAGTATTTTAATGAAGGACCCTTAACTGGTATTAGGCTCCCAGGGGTGCTCGTTACGTCACTTTTGTAATGGAGATACTAGACAACAAGATTTGCAGTCTAGAATCCCAAAAGTAAAGTACAACAGCTCAAAAGAACCTGGACCGTATAATCTACTTTAATAATCTACTTTAAAACGCAAGGACTGGGCTGGGAGTGGATCTCAGTGATACGGCCGCACCTAGTATGTGCCAGGCCTTGAGCGGATCCCCAGCACTGTGAGTAAGTGCAGAACGGCACCTTGCTTGTTCTAGAGACCCCATCTCAGTGTAGGACTCGCCCTAAGGCTCACAGAGCTCTGCCCAACGGGAGCCCGAGCCTCTCTTCCCAACTCTTTCACCCTCTCCCCAAGGTTTCTGCCCACCATGGTCTTCTCACAAATTTGAAACAAAATATTTTACCATGGAGAATATATTTATGGAAGTGGCTGTGATGGTCTGAATGAGAACGCCCCATAGGCTCGAGCGGTTGGAATGCTTAGACACCAGGGAGTCGAACTGTTTGAGAAGGAGGAGGTGAGGTCTTATTGGGGTAGGTGTGGCTTGTTGAAAGAAGTGTGTACATGGGTAGAAATAGACACACTGGGCAGATCAAAGTGTAAAGCTCTCGGCTACTGCCCCAGCACCAGGCCTGCCTGCTACCATGTTCCCCACTGTGATGAGAAGAACTGACCCTCTGAACTGTAAGCCAGCCCCCAATTCAATGCTTTGTTTTCTAAAAGTTGTCTTGGTCGTGCTCTGTTCACAGCAACAAAACAGTAACTAAGACAGAGACCTAGGGACATAAATCAGTGGCAGAGCACTTACTCCGCGTGTGAAGGCCCAAGGTTCAATCCCCAGTACTGAAGAGAGGGAAAAAAGAAAGCTGAAAGGGTAGTTCAGTTGATGTTCGTTCCTGTATGCACACACAAATACACATGTACACACACCTAAATATCTATTCTTAAAGATATGTAAACATATTTACATATATGTAAATTCATGCCATCTTCTACCCAAAGAGCAATAACTCCATATTAACAAATGCCCAGAATAGTTCTAATTCTTTTAAATACAAGTCACATTGTTGTAACGCACTCACAAACAAAAACATTAAACAGCTAGATGAAGGTCATCACTAAGCACTTGCTGGTCCCAAACTCTGCTCAGCTCAGTGGACACCTATCTAGCGAGGATGGCATTCTGAAGTGATGGAGCTTCACTAAGAGTTTTACACTAATTTTCGGTTACTCTTCGTCTATACTAGGAAATTACAAAAATCTAGTCCCTGGCCGTTTTTGAGGCTGAGAGAGTCAAGGTGGAGGACCTGCCCGTTCAGTATCTGTTAAGAGCTGCTCTCTTCTGTCAAATGGGCAGTGCTTGCCAAGTCCTTACATGAAGGCGGGTGAACCATCACATCATCATTGTAAAAGTAATAATCCCATCTGTGGGCACTGCAGCTGCAGGGATCAACTCCTAAATGCTCCTAAACACTGTCTTTGCTAACACCCTGGTACCTAAGCCTCAACAGACAGGGTTGGGGATGGGGGTGCAAAGCATAGAGTCTGTCTATAGCCATCAGACCCCAAAATTTGTTTCCCACTGCCACACAAAATGCCTTCATTTTATCCCAACAGTCTCATTTTCATATCAATTTAAATCCAAAGTCCATACTAGACATGTCCGGGCCATGGCAGCATCCGTGTCTGAAATGCCTTTGGGAGTCGTTCTTCGGTTGTAAGCCATGAGGTGGGTGCTGGGAATTGAAACTGGGTTCTCAGTGAGGGCGACAAGAGCTCTTGACCTCTGAGCTTAACTCCAGCCCTCATGGCCATTCTTGCGTTATTCCACCGAGCAGCATCTGGCTTCCTTCATGATCATCTTAGCAGATAGGTGCTTGGCCATACTGGTAGTATCCTCCTTTAAAGTATCCTCCTTTAGTATCCTCCTATTTTTTTCATTCTTTACATGGGAAGACTGAAAATTTGGCCATGTTCTTTACCAGCTTTGTAACAAGGATGTTCTATCTTCCAGATTTCCTTTGCTGAATTCTTCATGGCTAAGATACAATAATTAGCAAGAACAGCCTTCGCTTTGTATCCCTTGCTGTGTTTTGAGGAAGGGTCTCCAGTAACCCAGTGTGGCCTAAAGTTCACCTGGTAGCCAAGGATGACCTTGAATTCTGATCCTCCTGCCTCACCTCTCAAATGTTGAGGTTACATGTGCACGACCATTTCCAAGGTATTTGGTCCTAGGGGATCAAATGCAGGGCTCTGAGCATTCTATCAACCTAACCACACCTCAGGCCCCTAGTTCTCTATTCCTATGAGCTGCATGATCACTTAGGTGAACTCGAGGAAAGCTGAGGTTTCCCTATAGGTCTCTTCCAGCCCTCACCAGAACCGCCACTGACATCTATTGACAGCAGTTGCAGGGTTTCCCCGTCATGCACTGCAAAGCTGTTCCAACCACTGTATCCTGTTCCAAGGCCATTTCCATTTCTTAGGGATTTGTTACAACAGCGGCTCACTTCTTGGTGCTGCTGCTTCTTGACACTTCTGTTGCTGCTGCGAAGTATACCTTGCCAACTGATTAAAAACAGGAAAAAAAATCAGAAATATGTTTCCCCACAGTTGTGGAGGGTAGGAAATCTAAGATCAGGATAACAGAGGTTTCCGTGTCCGGCAAAGGCCACTCTTTGCTTCAGAGGCAGCGCCCTTTGCTACGTCCTCACACAGAATAACAACAAGCAGCTCTTGCCCGGCCACTGTGTTAGAAACATCTCAAGCATGCTAGGCAGGTGCTGTTCCGCTGGGCTGTATGCCCAGCTCAGCCTTAATGTTCTACAGCAAAGAGAGCTGAGACCCACAAGCGACATCCCTGTTCCCTTGACTTGATCTCTGTTCTGGCTGGTTTTATGTCAGCTTGACACAAGCTAGAGTCATCAGAGAAGGAACCTCAATTGAGAAAATGCCTCCATAAGACCCAGCTGTAAGATATTTCCTTCTTGAGTGATTGGGAGAGGATGGTATTGTGGATGCTGCCATCCCTGGTCTGGTGGTCCTGGATTCTATGAAGAAGCGGGCTGAGTAAGTCATGATTAATAAGCCGGTAAGCAGCACGCACACACCCCTCCCCAGCTGCATCAGCTCCTGCCTCCAGGTTCCTGCCCTTTTTGAGTTCCTGTCCTGACTTCCTTGGCGATATGAAAGTGTAAGCCAAATTAACCCCTTCCTCCCCAACTTGCTGTTGGTCATGGTGTTCCATAGGAACAGAAAGCCTGAGACAACCCCCTACCTCATCTCTTGCTTGTTTTTTGGGACAAGGTCTCATTTCATTATGCAGCCGAAGCTGGTCTCAAACATGAGCTCCTTGTGCCCTCGCCCCCAAGCGTGGGGAATAAGGCATGAATCTCTAGATTCATCCTGGCAATTAACTTTCAACATACAAAATTTAGAGAGAGACCTCAAACCACAGCAAAGGTCCTCATTTTGTTGGGTTTTTTTTTTTTTGGAGGGGGGGGGAGGAGCAGGTCTCACCATGTTACCCAGACTGGTCTCAAATCCAAGAGTTCAAACGGGCTCTCCTACCTCAGACTCCAGAGTGGCTGAATCTGCGGGATGTGCTATGGTGCACACCTTTAGTTTTGAGGGTTGTTGTTGTTTTGGTTTGGTTTTTTTAGTGATCAAAATAATATTCAGTGCTTTTTTGCTTGCTGGTCCCTTCCCCCTTACACTTGACCTTTCTTTGCACTTGGAAATTCATCATTGGGCAAGGCCTTGTGAAGCCCGTGAGCTGGGGGAGGGGAGTGCACTTCCTCTGCTTCGTCCTGAGGGTTTATCCCCAAATTAGCCCATCCCAAGATGGACGGCAAGTCTTCCCCCTTCCATTCTGAAGGTGTTAACAGAAACTAAGTCCTGACAGGTTAAAGTAATCAATTTTAGCCCCAACTCCAGCACTTGAAAAGAAGGGATTTTTGTTTCTTTACAGTGACACAGTGGATCCCTGAGCGCCACGAGATGTCCATTTGTTCGGTAAGACTTCTAGGAAAATGGAAGGATGTAATGAGGTCTTTGCACACATATACACCTTCGATAAACAGAGTAGCTGTGATCACAGTTTCAGGAAGCCAGGAAGCCTTTGTCCCAGGGTGAAGGCCCTTTGGCACTTCCCACCTTACTTTTGCTTTGAAGAATGTTGAGTTCTCTTTTCTCAACCTAAATATCCACTTGGCAGGCTGATTTGCTCATCTTTTGTTTTATTTTATTTCCCGACGACAAAACCTGTAGGAAATCTACAGAACACAGAAGAGAGAAAATAAGCAAAACCGCATCTAGAAAAGCTAGGGCACCCGCCAGGATAGGGGTGGGGCTGCATTAACCAGAGCATCCTGCAGAACAACCTGATAACCTGGCTAAAGACCAGACTCTACCTCTAGAAAACCGTCCTGCAGAAATAGCCATAACGGCACCGCCGACGTCCCGAGGGGCACCACTGCTGCTGTTTACACCATGAAATGTGTAATTGTCTACTGAAAATTTAGGCATTATAACACCAACAGTGCTGACAGTTTCAGTCAATTAATAGTGCAATTTGTGGCCTTGGATATAGTTTGATTAAAAAAAAAAGCTGAAGACACTGCTGAAATGTGTTTGCTACAATGAGCAGAAAAGGCAGGTTCTGAAATAGCCTGTGCCAGGAGTCTATGTCCATAATATATCCTGAAGGACACATATAGTCCACAGCAGAGTGTCAAGTTTCATCCTGAACTAGGACTTCCACCAAGCCTCTGCTATAATGATTTTGATGAAGAAACCTCTTTATAGAAAGCAATGAGATGGGCCCAGAGCTCTGGAGTTTCAGAAATTGTGGCTCCCAGTGTTTCTAGCCTGTGGGAGAGAAGCTAAGAAACCTTTGGTCTTCAAAAACACATCCTTGCCCCAGTGCAGAGAAAACCGCCCTGAGTGTGGCAGAGAAGATCAGCCCTTCTATAGATGAGGAAGATCAAACAGGCTCCCGATTTTCTGTTAGATGGATTTCTGTTCATGTTTGAACTTGTTTCTTTGTAAGTCTCAATATGTTCAATGGAGATTTTAAGTGTTAAATCTTAGAAGAGGTTCTGGGAAGCTCGGCATCACTTGATTCTCCTTTCTTTCTTTTTTCCTCCTGTTTTTTCCAATTGATTCTTTTCTTATACCTTACATCCTGACTACAGTTTCCCTTTAGTCCTCCCAGCCCTATCCCACTCTTCCTCTGTTTCCAAGAAAAGAAAAAAAAAAGCAGGCTTCCCAGGGATACAACTAGGCACAAACCCTCATATCAGGGCTGGGCAAGGCAACCCAGTAGTAGGAAAAGAAACCTAAGAGCAGGCCAAAAAGTCAGAGATGCCCTGTTCCCACTGTTAGGAGTCCCACAAGACCAACAAGCTACACAACCATGATGTATATGCAGAGGACCTGGTGCAGATCCATGGAGGGATCTGTTGTCATTTCAGTCTCTGTGACCCCCTAATCACAGCGGCCAGTCCTGTCTGCCCTTCCACAACAAAATTACAGGTGTGTGGCACATGCGTATACCACACAAAAGCTCCATCCGATCAGGTAACAAAGCAGGATTTTCTCAACCAAAATCTCAATCGAAACCATTTCTTTCTCACACCACTACATGCTGATAGCATTTTGGGGTCTGATCAAATTCTGGCCTCAAATGACACATTGCTAGATTAAAATGCTATAGGAAGAAAAATGCAACAAATGTTTACCTTCGTAATTGATTCCACGATTTCAAATTCCTCATTACTGTATCAATCAAATCTATCTTAGTTTAAATAAATAAGACTCTATTTAGGAAATCTTACCAGCTCTGTTCTTTTTCATTAGCAGGCAATACATACGATTTCCCCACGGGTGTCCAAAAGCAAAAAGAATCAACTAGAGAAAAAGTCGCATGGCTGTGCCTTCCCTCACACAACAGCAGAAAACAAGCCTTCTGTTTTATAAAGTGTTTGTTGGGCATATGAAAAGAGCTAATGGAAATGCATTGTGGTGTTTTTTTAAAAATGTTTTACATTCTAAGAGACTGGGAACTTTTGTTGGACCTCACAGCCAAAGTTAATAATGTGCCTTGAAGCCACCTAAGACTTAATCCTGCTAGTCTACTGGGTACTCAGCTGTTTGTTTAACACACTTCTAAGAGGACAATGGAACAACAGCCTTACTTGCCTGGCATTTCCCAAGTAACCAATTTTTACAAGCTCCGCAGCTGCACGGCTGTTACGCACTTGTCCATATCCCTGGCCCAGCATAGTGTCTATGTGTTCCAATCATCATTTCCTGAAATCAGCAAATACAATGGTTGAAAGTAATCTTAGAAAGTGAATATCCACGGAAAATGTTGAACTCAACATCTGAATAAACAATGAATAAACATCGTGATAAACAATGATATTAATAATACTGTTTGTTATCTGGGCCAGGTGGAGTCTGCGAGTTAACCCCTTGTAAGACTCCATTTACCATTTCTGTAAGGTGTCCCTCATCCCTTCCCCCCATGTGATATATTCTGTGATGTTCAATAAATACAGAGCAAAGCTCTTTCTTTGGGATAGACAAATAGAGACAGACTGACATATGGACAGATTCCCAAGGGGGTCTTCAGGAAGGCACAGGTTCAGACTCATACAACAGACAGACTGAGGACAGAAGACACAATGAGCATGAAGTAGAGAAGTCAAATCTGGACTCACTCTTGGTTGAATGACTCCAAGGGGAGATGCTTTGATTTCTTTCCCTAATATGACACCGATCTATTATTGCCAACTTGGAGTTAATCACCAATGCACTTAATCCGGACAAGTTTATCCTTCCCTTGAAGACCTCAGACACTTGTAATTTGCAAGATTTATTCCATTGATATTCTCGCTTCTAACCTTCTCAGGTTTGCAGCTGCAATGCTGTGTTGTGAAAATCAGCCGTCCTAGCAAGAACGACAACGTCTGCATTGATTTAAAATCGCCTCACAGATAACACTCCCTACTGTAGAGAGGCTTTCCGAGCCCTGAGCATTTCATTCATCATCTTTAGCTTTTGCTGAGGAAAAAGGCAACCGTTCACCTCTCTCTAAAGATCAAATCCACTGTGTTCAAGACAAATTGCTTCCTTCTTAGGGTTTAAAAAAAATTATTTACTTCTAAGTTCTAATGAAGATATATCGCTTCAAAGAGCGGTGAAAAGCAGTCCCCGTACATCTTTTGAGTGAGCCCAGGAAAGGTCAGAGAGGTGGTAGCATAAGAGGTTTCTCCTGCCTCAAATCATCCCTCAGAGCTGCCGCAAGCTCTGCAGCCTGCGCTAGGCAGCAGCTCTGGTACGTGGCAGCAGGGTCACCCGTGGGAAACCAGTCGTATCTCTCACAACAGAACCATCAGATTGTTCCACTTACAGAAGGATAATTCTACACTCTTTTCATACCTCCTGTTCAGAGGCAAAATGGCAGCAGGATGGCTTTTGACAACAGATGCTGCAATTCTCCTTTACTCCCACCCGTGGAAGGTGAGAGGCTAAGACGTCCCACACTAGTCGAGGAGCAACTCAGAGACATCAAGGCCCAGAAGAACTCAAACCACTCAAGCCCAAGTGAAGATACCACTTTGAAGGGTAGCACTGAACTCCTTCTTTTCTCCCTGAACCTCAGAGTGGTGTCTGACTGGGTCAGAGGTCTGCGATGCGTCTCAATGGAAGAG
Organism: Pachyuromys duprasi; assembly: GCA_028658305.1. Lineage (NCBI taxonomy): Eukaryota > Metazoa > Chordata > Mammalia > Rodentia > Muridae > Pachyuromys > Pachyuromys duprasi. Next base: position 127,736,372 of record CM053764.1, read on the forward strand.
GAAATGAAATGCAGGCACTTGGACACTCTCTCAGCATGCGAGTGCTGGCGAGGGAGAGGTTTCCCCATTCTGATGGGAACATTGCAGTCTGTCCTGGCTCGCAGGTGATCAGAACAGACGCCTTAACAAATCCATCTGCGTATTCAGTGCACAGAGCTCGGCAGCACCCTCATGGACTCTCTATTAGCATCAGGATATTCGAGCCCTCACTCACCTGATTCTGGGAAGCATGGACTCAAGCCCAGGCTTTCCAAACCTCGCTCTGCAGAACGCTTCAGAAAGAATTAGGAGGGTGAAACGAAGGGAAACCTACAGTCCGACCCTGACTTAACCCTGAAATCTAAGCCTATCTACTCAAGGGGCTCGTGGTTTGTAACACATAATACATAGAATTAGTGGGTGGGGGCGGGGAGCTCAAACTGTCCCACTGCCCTGAAGACAGCAGAAAGAGCTGGCTCCTCACCAGTGCCTAAGGAAAACTCTAGAAGGACATAGTAAGCCAATGTGGGTCCCGCTTTCAAGCTGTGTTTTCTTGTAACAGTTACAGGTAATGTGTGACTTTTAGTCACAAATACATGCATCCTCCGGTCAGCTGACCAGGTGACCCTGCCTTTTCCTCTAAGCTCAAACTGTAGCTGTTCTATGGGGTTTTCTTCTGAATCAGTGAAATCTGTTTGAGCCATTTGGCAGAGACCATATTACCCCCAAGCATCTCTTCATCTCCCATGTGTGGCCGGTCTGGGTTCCTACAAGTGGATGCTTGAGTAGGAAATAAGTGCTTTTTGAAAGAACAGCATGCCTTTGAGTGTGTATCCTTTTAAGGAACTACTTGACGTGACCCTGTTTCCCCTCTTGGCCTTGTTCAGTAGATGACCCAGGAATCAGAGCTGAAGTATACTCAAGACATTGCTCAAGCCACCTTCACCCTGAGGAAGCAGCACTCAGGTTCCACGAAGGGTCAGTTGAAAAGCACTCAGGCAAACTTTCCCCTCTTGTCCAGTCCACGACCCCAGTTCTGCATTTCATTCTCACATTTCATTTCTACCTTTGGTTCCTTTCTAGTCTGATCACAGTTCCATGGTTCTGAGTGCTCCTCTCTCTAATCCTGAGATGCCAGGCTCTCCACTGGGTTTCCCTAAGGGTCTCCATGTGAAAACAGTTTTCAATGTTCCTATATGATGTATTCTTAGGGATCACCTCCGAACACGCCCACCCCAATTTCCTAGAAGTCTGTGGGCATGAAAATGCTATCTGTTATCATGTACTGTGTATTCTTTATTCCTGTGTAGATAGTCATGGAAACTGCTCAGATTTTTGTTTGGTTGTTTACAGAGCTGGTGATCAAACCCAGGGACTCACACAAACGTGAGCAAGTGTTCTGTCGCTCAGCTCTAAGCCACATATAACCGATAGCCTGTTTTCGTAAGCTTTGAACCAACCATATGTGTGCTATTTAAATCCAGGCTGAATTCTCTATTCAGTAAAGTTGCTCATTTGAGTTCGGTTCAGTGTGCTGAATCCTGCAGCCGGTCCCTGACCAGTCTTCTTGCCTATGTTCTCTGCAATGCAAGGTCCGTGTGGTTGCTGACTTACCTTCCTAAAATATGGGGAGGCAGACCACTCCCCATTTCCTAGCCCTTCTGCTGCTCTTCAGGATGAGGATTCAATACCCAGCTTTGTTCTAGGTCACTCCTCTGCCCCAGGCACCCCATCACCACAACAATGAACACTCCAGATAGCTCAGCATCTGTGCGTGCTCCACGGAAAACCTGAGTGTCTCCAGCCTTTTTTCCCGTATGTCTTCCCCCACCTTGCGTACCTGAAACATGCTCACGAAGCTCCCACCATAATCCTCTGCTTACAGCCTTCCCTGCTTGCAGTACAATCCCTTCCCCTCTCTGCCAACTACCGAGCCATTTCTATGTTCCTGTATTTCTCTGCATGACTGACACCCACATAAAAATAGGACAACACATTTATCTCACAGTTCTGGGAGCTCCCCTTTATTTATCTTCCCAACACTAACATTTTATACAATAAATGCCATCCAACAAATATTTATGGAGAGAGATTTAATCTCAGCTCCTGCTTACCGTATGAATTCAAGAATATAATTAACCTTAAACCCCAAATCCCAGTGATCCGCTCCATTTTCCCCATCATAGCTATGACCCTGGCAGTCACCAGAAAGCCAAACTTCGACCTTTCGTCCTGTGACTCGCAGGTTGAAGGTAACACTGGTTTGCAAGAAACAGAGGGCTGAAAACAGGGCACTGTCGTTATGAACAGTTCCACGGGCAGGAAGGAATGACCACTTCAGAATGTCCAGCATCTTACCACAGTCTCAAAACTATCAGAAAAAATAACTGAGAGTTATCCATGCTGCAGAGGGAAGCCAAAGCCTGCCAGTTCAGCCTGCTGGGCAAATGTAAGCCTAAGAAAGCCACCACTAAATAGGGATTTGGCCAAATGTAAAACACTTGGTGAATTTTGCCAGAACCCATGAATAAATATATTATATGTACATAGACATACATATACATATATATGATGTATATATATATGTATATGTATATACAATTTCTGCCTAAAACTTTTCTCCAAGAAACACATAGCACAGCCTTTGGCATTGTTTGGAGGTAAAACCCCATCTAGAAATACTGGCTCCAGTAACTTCAAAGTCCAACTTGCAGTTTCCACTTAAGGTGGCTTTGGAAGGGTGTTTTTTCACTGGTGGCTTCCTCACGTACTAGAGCACGATGATCATTCTTCAACATAAGCTGTCCTGACCACAGAGGAGGACATTGCAGCCAGTCCTGATGAGACCTGATAAGCTAGGGTCAGATGAAACAAGAGGAAGACTTCCCCTATCAGTGGACCTAGAGAGGGGCAGGGAGGGAGGGTGGGATTGGGAGGGAATGAGGGAGGGGGCTACAGCTGGGATAACCTGTAATTAATATAAAAAATAAAAATTAAAAAAGAATAAAAAGAAAAAAAGCCATCCTGTACTCCGCTGTGCTCACGCACTCTCTTTCTTGGTGGTGGGTGTTGTTTTCTTCCTGGTGCTGGTTGCCGTAATGTGTTAAATGCCTGGCCCCTGAATATAGCCGAAAAAGAGACAGAAACCCAAGAAAACCAAAAAAAATCACCACTGCAAAGAAAAAAGGCGGTCTGAAAAGATAAATGTTCTGAGCTTGATTTTTTTTTCTTTAACAAACACTGAAGGCGCCTAGTCTCAGGTCTCCCATGAAAGTCAACGAGGAAAATCTTTTGTCTTTCAGTGTCCTACTCATAACCAACTAAAGCAAACAGAGAAGAGTGAACAGTTAGTACAGCGCTCTCTGAATTTCCGAAGCTCCACCCCCAAGTAACCATCACCTGGATCACAACCAGCACGTCAAACCTCACTTGCCAGCACCTCTCCTCTCTTCGCCCCTCTGCTGCTTGACTGCAGGTCAGCTGCCGGTTTCCCAGCTCTCCCGAACTGAGCAGATACTGTTTCCTTCTTCCTCCCCCAGGCATGGTTTGTAAGCTCCATGTTTGGCTTTGCGCACAGCAACAACTGTGCTTTATCTCGATGGCCTTTCAACTTCAGAGGGGGGTCTACGCAAATCATCCAGTGAAGATCATTTGACATGCCTGGACCCCAGCATTCCAATATCAACGCTCCCATCAAAATTCCTGAGGAAGCATGCAAAGAGCAAATGGGGAAGTCAGTGTTAAGCAGCCATTTCAGAAGAGAAGGAGGATAGATGAGCAGAGCTCTTCAGTGATGTTATCAGCTTGCCTTGGTCATTCCACAGCGTTGGCACATATGGGAAAGTTACGTCATATTCCCTGTGTATCATAGTTCATTTATATCATCAAGCTAGCTATATTTAGAGTTACCTAGAAGACACACCTCTCTCAGGTATATCTCTGAGGGTGTGCCCAAAGAGGTTTAGCCAAGGAGGGAAGACTCACCCTGAATGTGAGTGGTGCCATCTCATAGGATAGGCGCTGGTACAGACAAAAAAGCTGTTTCCCTGTTTCCTCGCTGTAGATACAACGTGAGCAGCTATTTTACACTTTGTCGCTTTATCGTCAAACAGCCAAAACAAACTAGCAGGTTGCTTCTATTAGATGTTTTCTTGCAGCAGCAGAGAAGGCAACTGTATTTATCAAAAATAAAACTTAAGGGGCCAGAGAAGCCAGTCAGTAGTTAAGAGGACTCGTTGCTCTTGTAGAGGACCTGGGTTCTGTTCCCAGCATCCAATGGTGCTGTGAGGTATCCACCAGAGAAGACTATTCAGACACAGATTCCGGCCAATAGAAAGTCTTTATTAGCCAGCTGGTGGCTGCACTGGGTACTTGGGACCCGAGTACAGTCCTAAGCCTTTCCTCGGGGTGAACTCTTCAACCACAAAAGGCACATCCTGGGCTGACACAACTCAGTTAGCAAGAACAGTTAGCCAGAAACTAAACTACAGAAGCCAAAATGTAAGGTTAAAACATTTAGAAACTTTCCCAAAACTGTGGACTTTGACAGAGAAGGTCTTTGTTCTCACTTTGGATGGTGCTAGGTCCCAAGGCCTGAATAATATTTCCATCATGGTATCAGTTATATGGTAAGGTCTGGGGACCTACTAAGGACTGGCGACCTAAATTAGTCAAGATCCTCTAAACTAACAGAACTTATAGACTGAATCTATACATAAATCTATATACAAAGGCTGCAGTCCAGCTAATCCAACAGTAGCTAACTATGAATGGAAAGTCCTAAAATCCAGTAGCTGCTCTGTCTGCAAGGATAGGTGTCTCAGCTGGTCTTCAATACATGCTGAAATGCCAAAGTAGGACTAATGCCATTGAAGAAATGGGTGTGCTATCAAGGTGAGGGCAAGCAAGCAACAGTAAAAGCCTCCTAAGTTTTTATACAGACTTCCAGCACAAGGTATGGCCCAGATCAAAGGGGTCTTCTGCCTCAAGTTCTGGATCAAAGGTGTGTGTCTTCCAACCTCACAGGTCCAAACTAGAAGTGGATCCAACCAACTCAAACCAAGCAAAAATTCTCTTACAGGTGCACCCTCCTTTTCTGGATTGTAGTTCATGCCTGAGGCAGTCAAACTGACAGCCAAGAATAGCCATCCAAGGGCCTGATACAGCAGTGTCTAACAGATGCCTATGACTACAATTCCAAAGGCTCTAGTGCTTTTCTCTGGATACTAAAAGTACATGCAAGCAAAAAAGTAAAATAAAATTTCAAAACGAATACATAATAAATAAGCCATAGGGGCTAGGGAGATGGTTCAGTCAATAAAGTGCTTGCTATGCAAGCATGAGGCCTGAGTTAGGTTCCCTAGCACCCATGTAAAATCAGGACACCGTGGCACGCATCTGTAACTCCAGATCGGGGGTGCAGAAACAGGGACCTCCCTGGAGCTCACTGCCTAGCCAGTCTAAGAAAATTAGTAAGCCCGGGGTTCAGTGAGAAACTCTCAATCAAAACAGAATGGACAATAATAGAGGCCAGTGCATAGTGTCATCTCTAGCATTCACACACACCCACAGATATGTGCACGTGCAAGCACATACGCACGGGAACCACGCACACCAATGAGAGAGTTAATAACACCTTAAAGTTCTACAAAGGGAACCAGAAGAGCTGTATCAGAAATCTCAGGACTGATGAGGAAAGCCAAGTTGTCCCTCGTGGCAGTCTGTAGAATCCCACAGCCTTCGGCTTTCTCTCTGGATGCAGCCTTCTTGTGCTGTCTCTCCAGCTGAGCCCCCAGGAGAGTACGTGGGGCCAGCTTCTGCCACAGCTCTCTGCAGCTGTGTCCTAGGAACCTGTGCAGCTGCTCATTGTGTGACACAACCCGACAATTCCGCACATAATCAGGCATCTGAGTCCTATTTCTGCCGCTTCCCAGCACGCGTTAGCAAGAGCCCCCTTTATAAGGTTTTGAACTTGCTGCTACAGGTAAAATGTCTGAGTCACTACACTGCTACTATCAGCTCATTCCAACATTCAAGGTTCTGAAAACTTATGGGTACTTCATAAGACTGCCAGCATTGCAAACAAACATCTTCAAAACAAGTATGTCAGAACAACCCCCAGTCCGCTCTCTTACATACACACATACAACAGGACCTTTAGCTTCATAAAACAAGTCTTTTGAAATACAACTTAGCAATTTTTTACAGATGTTGATTTCAGAGGATCTAGAACAAAGTCAGAAAACCTGCTCTTTCCCCTTGGTTCTTCTACTTACAAGTTAATGAAATATATTAAACTTCAAGCGTTCTAGCTTAAAATATTTGCTAAGAACAAGATTGGAGGTTGGAGAATATTCACTATTATCAGCACGTGATTAGTGAATACAGTCAGCAGCTGTGCCATTGGGTACTGAGATACATTCTGGAGTGACTATAAAGTTGTCCCCCCCAATGGCCAAGGTCCTGCTGGCCACAAAGTTAGCCGTGTACCAACTGTGACCAATGAATGAATGCGAGGTGACTGTGTATGACTTCTAAGCTTAGATTTCAAGATGCTGTGCACCTGTGCTTGCTCATTTTTCTGGACTGATACTGGAGAAAGTTCCAAGGACCTGCAGAGGCCCAGGCTAAAAACTCCCTAATGACACCCAGAAAAGAACAGCAGCACAACTACCTCAATGAGCCCAGCCCAACTGTAGGCACGGCAATTGGTAGTTTACACTCCTAAGCCTGATGGATGCTTTAACACAGGAAAGAGAAAAATGGACCCTGAGCCTGTTTCACTAACTGTAAAAATTCTATAAGGAAAATGTTCTGGATAGATGGGGCTTTTCCTTGAAACATCTATTTTTAAACTTTGATGATGTTAATCTGAGTCATTTAGTCCTGTTTATTTCTAATCAGGATATCTGTCATTGACTCCTGTCTTCTCTCTCTCCCTGCCCCCCACCCCCAGCCATGTATTTATCTTGCCCATGTAAGCCTCTATGTTCAAAGTAAGCAGAATCCTAATTAAAATTCCCCAGGCTGCCATTCTTTCCCTCAAACAGAACTCTGTCTGTGAGAGGAAGTCTCGTGCTGAGTCAGCAACCACACACTTTTTAGAGAGGCCCTGTGCAGTGCAGGAGGTGTGGGAACATCTACCCATCAATCCCCGTCAAATGCTTCCAGTGCCAAAGGCTGACCCTAGAACTTCCTTGTGTTTCTAAAGCGAGCATCGGCCTAGGAAGCTCCTGTCATCAAACAAAGCACCTAACCCTAACCCTAAACCCTGGGTAGACATCTGCCCAGGACTGTCCACACTGAAAGCAGAGAGCGTGTCTGTCATGTGTGAACCAGCAATGCCACCTGTTTCCCATCTGAAGACCTTTCTCCTTGGGAGACTTCACAAAAGGTCTGGGGAAGTTCCCAAGTATCTTTGGGCTCCTGAGGGTGACACATACCCTCAAAACTTGAACTATTGGAAATTTTCGATCATCATCCTGGCTAAGCTTGCCTGTGGTCTGGTTACTCTTTCCAAGACAAGCTTTCCACAGACACACCTCCCTAGAGCCATTTGAAATGACTGTCTTGTAAAACAGCTAACTGGGGCAGCTCCAAAGCCCAAACAATCAAAATTGATGTCATTGGAGCCCATTGGCATCGCTGGCCTCCTGAGCTGCTGAGTTGACAGCAGAAGCCTGTTTTCTGCCACGCTCTCTCTAAAGATGGGTCCTGAACCAAATCAGGAAGAAACATCAGAAATTTATACAAATTAATTATCTAGCATGATTCAAAATAAAATGGCTCCAAATTATTTCACATTGGAGATCAGGACTATACACTCTAATTTTTACTTTATTTATTTATTTTTTTAGCATCAGGTAGAAATACCAATCAGACACATTCTTGGGACAGTAAGGACATTAAATAAAGTCTATAAATAATGGAATAATGTTATTACATCAGAGCTGATTTTTAAAATTAAATCAATTTTCTATGAATAAGTAAAGAATTATCACTGGAGGAATCTGGATGAAAGATGAGAATTCTGTTTTTTCTAAGTATGAAATGACTTAAGTCTTAAAAGGGGGAAGTTAAGCTGGATGTCGTGGTTCGAATCTTAATCCCAACAGTCAACACTTGGGATGTAGAGGCAAATGGATCGCTATGAGCTCAAGGCCAGCCTGATCTACAAAGTGAGTTCTAGGACAGCCAGAGCTGTTACACAGAAAAACCCTAACTTAAAGAAATAGAAAGAGAGACAGACAGACAGACACTGAAGAGAGAGGGAATCAGTAGGAGGGAAGATGAACAATTAAAAGAGGATCCTATGGTTAGCCAAGCCCAAATTCACCTGTTGTGCTTGCTGGTCCATGGCTGAGTATTTCAGTGATTCTCTACACTTCAGCATAGCTCAGCAGTCCAACATCCCCCTGTTAATGCTAGGGTCTTTTGTTTTGTTTTGCTTTGCTTTGTTTTGTTTTGTTTTGTTTTGTTTTGTTTTTCAAGACAGGGTTCCTCTGTGAACCCTTGGCTGTCCTTGACTTGCTTTGTAGACCTTGAATTCATGGAGATCAACCTGCCTCTGCCTCTCCAAGTGTTGGGATTACAGGCGTGCACCACTGTGCCCAGCTTAGGGTCTTCATTTTGTTCATGTCAAAAATATCAAAGTACTGTTGACCACAGTTCTCTTTGACTTCACAACATAAAATACCCTGTTTAATACATTTTATGAAGAAAAACAAGAGAGTTGTAGGGGGAAATCAGACAAACAGAACTGACTTCCAACAAGAGCCTTGAATCTTACAATCAGTTATGGCAGAGCACCTGGAATGCTTGTTTTTAAAATGGCAATGCCCAGTTCACATACTAAACCTGTAGAATAAGAATCCATGGGCTGGAGAAATGGCTCCGTGGTTTAGAGCACTGGTTGCTTTTCCAGAGGACCAGGGTTCCAATTCCCAGGCATCCATGTGGCAGCTCGTAACTGTCTGTGACCCCAGAATCTGACAACCTCACGCAGACATACATAGAAGCAAAGGGCCAATATGCATAAATTAAAAATTTAAAAATCTAAAAAAAGAAAGAAAAGAGTCCACATGAAAAGTGATTGTGTAAGTAAGGAGAAAATGACTGGTCTAGAAATCAGGATCCATTAGCCACTAGATGGTGCCAGGACTTCAAAGATGGGGTGTTCTTGGTACTAGATTCATTGCATTACTCCTTCCCAGCACCCCAACTTTTAGAAATATTTCGCTCAGCTTTTGTATTTATCTTGGTTGTAACGCACAGGTGTTTCCCAAGAGAGTCTCTGGGAAGAGGCTGCTTCAGCCCTTCCTTCGCCTTCACTTAGGGGCAGGTGTTGAGGAGGAAATCCACTGCGGTCGAGGCCTCGCCAGCCATGAGCAACATGACAAAAATTTCGCAAGGTCTGGATTTAATCATGTTATACTTTCCATTTCTGCTTCCCCCCTGAGCCCCCCACTGGTAACATATACAATGTTTTTTTTAACTTTCCTAAGTTCAATTATCTCTGAGAAAACCTGTTTGACGAGTTGCCTTGGCTAACTTAGTTCTTCCTTCTTGGTTTTTTTGGACATTAAAATTTTTGTTTGGAAAATAATTTCATCTAAAATGTTTCTGAGTTCATATCCTTGAAATCTATTTGGAGACACTACATTTGTCTTTACAAGTTTTTTAATTGTCAAAATGCACACGTTTGCTTTCAGAAATGTCTAGAAGGCAAAGTGAGACCAAAAACAAAACAAAAGCAAAACCCTCTATTTCTTTAATTAATTATTAGTTTGTTTGTGCTGCCATAACAAAATATCTGCAAATAGCTAATCTATAAAGAAAAGGATTATTTTCTTACTATCCCTGGGGCTGCCAGCATTCCTTGTCCAGTCAGGATCTTCTTCATCACAATGAAGCGGGAGTTTAAACAGATCAAGTCTTGTGCAAAGTCTTTAACCTTTGTGCTCTAACCACGCCCTAAAAGCTCCCCCTCCTTAAAGCTGGCAGCATTGGCAGCCCTAGACTGTATAGGTGACACATCCAGAGCATAGCAATTCTGGAAATAGCTATCCAGCCAGGTACTATAATACACATTGAATTAAGGGATACACATTTGGATAAAACAAACCAAAAAGAAAAGAAATGAACCGTACAAGGACAATGAGCAGCATCTTTCAAAAATAAACAAGCAGGGTTGTGGTAGTTCCTGCACAAGGTAAAAGCGTTCTTCACGGTGTGCTCAGGGAAGGCACCTGAGGAGACCACAGTGAGGAAAGACTAACAGGAAAAGCTGGAGGTGAAGTGTCTAAGCAGATACTTCACACTCTAGGGATGAGGCAGGCATGTTGCTGCTCAGAAAACCAATGGAAGCAGGCATGAGGCAAGTAAGGTTGTAGATGAAGGCAGCGACCTCATCAGGGCCAGAGTTTGTGTTTCCATTTCACTTGTGGTGATACGTGAAACCAGCAGACAGACAGCTTTAAAGAAAACAAAGCCAGGCACGATGGTTATGCCTGGAGACCCAGATAACTCAGCTGGCTGACAGAGCAAGCAAGATCCCTTGACCCCAGGAGTTCAAGGCTAGTCTGGGCAACAGTGAGGAGCACCCCACGAGCACCACTACCACCATGTCTAAAATATAAAAAGAGAAAGAAGCTTGGGGGATGGAATGTAGCTCACTGTAGAGAGCCTGTCCTGGGTTTAATCCCTAGCATGGGGGTGGGGTGGAAGTTTGGATTTTTTGTTTGTTTGTTCATTTTTATTTATCCTCTTCCTCTGTGGCTGGGCAAGACCACATCGCCAGTGGCAAGTGTTCAAAGAGCAGGCAATCAAGTTCGTGATGGAGGCAGCCCCTGCTCCGCTTTTTCAGGAACCCACTTGGAGACTGAGCTGCCAATTGATCTGAGCAGGGGGTCTAAGTCCTCTCCATGCATGGTCCTTGGTTGGTGCATCAGTCTCTGCAGGACCCCCTGGGCTCAAAAATTGTGGCACATTTACACAATGGAATACAACTCAGCTATTAAAAACAAGAAAATGATGAAATTTGCAGGCAAATGTATGAAACTAGAAAAGATCATCCTGAGTGAGATAACCCAGAAACAGAAAGACCGGTATGGCATACACTCACTTATAAGTGGGTATTAGCCGTATAATATAGGATAGCCATACTAAAATCTACAGACCTAAAGAAGCTAAACACTAAGGAGGACCATAGAGAGGATGCTTAAATCTCATTCAGAATGGCAAACAGGACAGACACCAGAAGTGGTGGAAGAGAGGGAACAGAATGGGAACCTACTATAGAGGGTCCTCTGAAAGGCTCCACCCAGCAGGGGATTGAAGCGGAGGCTGAGACTCACAGCTAAACTTTGGGCAGAGCGCAGGGAGTCTTATGAAGATGGGGAGGAGTGATAGAAGGATATGGAGGGGACAGGAGCCCCACAAGCCCAGGTGGTCCTGCAGAGACTGATGCACCAACTGAGGAAGTTTGTTTTTTAAGATCACTCTGTGTAGAGAGGATTCCCATGGAAGGGCAAACAGACCTGGAACACTATTGGTCTAGCACCAGGGCTGTGCTGTTTAGAGGCATGCTCTGAAGGCACTGCTGATTACAGCTGTTAATGAGCTGTGTAAGGAAAGATGCGTCTGCGCTGTCTCCATTGCTCTGCCATCTCTCAGGTGGATGAGGAAACACTGCGACTAGAAAGATAAAAACCACAGGAAAGTTTTCAAGGATATTTAAAATTTTTGTTGTGAATTTAAATTTTTGCTTCAGTCCCATGACATCTGAGATGTTTATTCACTGCTAGGAGAAGGGCCTCACTACAATATATGGCATTCAGTCACAGGGCTGGTAATACAGCCTTACAGACTTGTAGAGCAAGCCTGATGGACATGGTGGCACACACCTTTAATCCCAACACTCAGAAGGCAAAGGCAACCTGATGCCAGTGAGTTCAAGTCCAGCCTAGTCTACAAAGCAGGTTCCAGGACAACCAGAGCTACATAAAGAGCCCTTGTCTCAAAAAGCCAAAAAAAAAAAAAAAGAAGAAGAAAGAAAGAAAGAAAGAAAGAAAGAAAGAAAGAAAGAAAGAAAGAAAGAAAGAAAGAAAGAAAGAAAGAAAGAAACAAGAGAATAAAACTGACCCCAGAGATTCTGTGTCTTTTGTTGCTCTTTTCATAAAACTGAACTGGCTATGGGAGAGGGGGAGGGGCATAATTATTAAAATCAGTATCAACAAAGTAAAATAATACTATCCCATATGGTTATTGTAAAGAAGTAAACAAGAAAGATATAAAGTAGATGGGTGCCTGGCAGAACAATCAACCTACAAAATATGATTCCTCCCTTTCCTCCTTTGGCAAAAGTAGACGCCTTTACAGACAAAGAAAGCCTTGCTTGCCTGTGTCTGTATGTCTCAAATGAGATTCTTCTGACAGGAGTTAATAAGCTTCCATGAACTCTACTGGCTAAGCCTGAGCTAATACAGCTACCTAGATTTATTACACGTGACCTTCATGAAGGCCTTTCTAAGGGACAAGAGTTTCATACAGCATATCTCTATTTTTATACGAGCTACAGGAATTATCCAGATTAGGGAAAAACTGGTTCATCCCTAAGTCCATGAGTTACATATGAGAAAACTGGGGACAACAGAGACAGAGCGACCGGAGCCCCACCCCACACATGTGAGGTGCCTGACAACATGGCCTGGGTCTCTTCGTTGTAGAAAACGCCATCTTTATAATACCACTTACTCTTCCAAATTTATTCCCGGGTTCCTCCATCCTTTTCCTCTGAGGAGCCCGTTCCTGATTTCCTACCAGCCGAGCAGATGACGCCTCCAGAGAGGATTTTTATCAGATTAGATGCCCAGAGAAGACCTTCAAGTCCTCTTATGTGTCTGGGATCGCACTGTGGGCCAAGGAACTCCCTAAGGAGGAATGACTTTGTTTCATATTCATGATGTCAGGCAGGAGGGAGATTTTCATTTTTCTTTTCTCTAAAGATGATCACAACTTGGATACTCAAGCTGTGACCTTACATTTATGACCACACCTCCCATGACATGTGTGACTCTGGATTTATCTACAGCACATGAAGTCTGAGCTTTTGGTTCTGCAGCTGATAAGAAAGTAGTAAAATGGGAGTTAATATTTACTAAAAAGTTTGGGCCCAAGTTTTCAAGCAGAAAGCATCTTTACTGATAATCAAAGAGACCTTGGACTGCCTCTCTTAAAAGCAATCAACTATTGTTTTTCTTCTATGTCTTTCCTTAACAGTAAGGCTCATCAGTGCAGAAAAAGAATAGAGCTTGGCCAGTTTCCTTTCCCTCATCACCATTTCTCAGAGAAGAAAACTGAACTGCAAGGTTACTAAGACTTCAGAAGATCTGAGGACACTTACACGGCAGGGATGAGGCAGGAGCCAAAGCTGTGTGACTGCCACACAGATGCTGTGTTACCCCTTCTCTGCAGAAGAGCTAGTCCCAGCAAACAGCATTTTTTGGAAACAGATCTGAGAAGAGAGACAGATGCTGGTCCCTGTCCTGAGCTTTGCTGAGAAGCCACAAGTGGAGTGCAGGAACAGAAAGGTGTGTGTGTGTGTGTGTGTGTGTGTGTGTGTGTGTGTGTGTGCGCACTCGTGTGGAGGGGGTTTGGGGGAACGTAGTCCCAGCATATTGGGGAACTTAGAGTGACAGTTCTGTTCTACCATATCTGACTTTGAGACCAGATGTCATAATCCTGATCCTAATGTTACCTTCCCTGTTAACGCATGGCTCTGCAATGCATCTGCCTATCATTCCACAAAGCCTCTGGGTGCCCTTGATTCTGCCTGATGCAGACGCTGCCTCAAATTTAACTTCATTTAAGTCAAACAATTGACATCTAAAATGTGATTGTTCCTGGGAGAAGCTATTACCAGTTTCTCCTATTCACAGTATGAATCATGGTCAGAAGCAGTTATTCATTGCTGTCTAACACATGATCTTAAAACATAAATGTTGAACATGATATATTATTTATTTCATGAGCCTGAAGGATGGCAGAAGTATTGCAAATCCAGGTCAGTTAGAGTCAGGCCAGGCTCAGTCATGTGACTGTCGTGAGATGGCCCATGGGCTAGGCGCTGGTTGGCCTGCCATAGCTGGAATGAGCCAGGTCTGCTGAGCTGGCCTCTCAGGGAGGAGGCCTGTAATTCAGGCGTGTTGCCGTGAGAACCACAGAAAAGCAAACGTGCTCAGACCTCTTGAGGCCTAGGCTTCCAACTGTCAGAACTTCACTTCTGCCAGATTCTACTCATCAAAGCAAAGTATACGTCCAAGTTAAAGAGGGCAGAAGCTACAAAGGGACACAGAGGTTATTCATTTAGATCATCATTTCTCAACCGGTGGGTCACGACCCCTTTGGGATGGAATGACTCTTTCATAGGAACCCTTTCGCACTATCAGTAAACACAGACATTTATGTTACCATTCATAATAGTAGTAAAGTTATACGTATAAAACAGCAATGAAAATAATTTTTTGACTGCGGGTCACCACAGCATGAGCAATGGTATTAAAGGAGAGTGGCGCCAGGAAGGCTGGAACCACTGGTTTAAGTAGAGCCGTTGTGGCCTCATTCTCTAGTTGTCATGATTTTCTCCCTAGTGTTGGGCCCAGGGCAATAGAGCCAACTGACCATGCACTGCAATTGCCTATGCCATTAGAAAAACGAACCTTTTTCTCCTGTAAGTGGTTCTTCTCAGGTGTCACAATGACGGAAAGCTGACTAAAATAGGCATTAGTACCTCTAATCTCCCCCAGAATCTTGAGACGAGTTTTCATCAACGGGGAGAACGGAGGGCAGAGATCAGAGAATAAAAGTCATTTACGGCCCTAATAGTCTTGTTCATGGGAACTTCTGGTTCTGTCTCGCCTTGAACTCAGACATTCTGTACTCTTCTGTTTGACATCGTTATCTTAGTATTTCCTTTACAAATAAATTATCTTCCCATGCACCCTTTGTTCTGCAGTGATCTTAAATAAAGTAAATTAAATACATAAAACACGTTCAACCATTTGAGTTCAACAACTGAGATTTTGTTTGACACAAAGGGGTAAAAATGCTCTTAGGAACTCTCCTTAATTCTAATTAATAAGTAGTTTTAGTGTTAGCCTTGGTGATATGATGAGCTCACTTACCAACAGAGAATAGAAAAGAGCAGCTCCCATTAGTAAATTTCATCCCATAGCATGTTTTCTTTTGTTAATCAGTAAATATTTTTAGGCTCTGCACCGTGAGGCATAAGCCATGGTGAACCTGGCACTGAACATGGCCAGCAAAAGCCGCATTCTATTCAAATTACAGAAAATCTAGTTTAAACATTGGCGGTATAATTTAATAATGAGCATCCAACCTGTCCTGGGGATGTTTGAATTACATAATGTATAGCCCTGAACCTGAACAACATGAGAATTCTGGCAGAAACCTTCAGACTGTCTTCTAGTAAGAAAGGATATTAGGAATGGTTTAGGAACCAGTAACGTAGCCCTCACTTGTCCCTCATCCCATCTCCCACTGGTCACCTCGTTCTCCTCAAATAACCCCCGTATGCTTTCATGATGAGTATGTATATGTTTGTGTTGGGTGTACTCACGTGAATTTAAATCTAGTTTCCTTGTGCGAGAGAAAATGGGATAATTATCTTTCTCAGTTCACTTAACATGATCTCAAGTTCCATCCATTTTCATGAAAATGATGTTTCATTCTTATGACTAGATAAAGCACCTTGAATGCGCATACCACATTTTCTTTACTCGTCATCTCATGGGCATCCAGGCTGCCTCCACATCTTGGCTCTTACAAATAATGCTACAACAAACGTGGATGTGCACGTCCCCACTGTGTTCTGAGGACTCGGAGTCTGTCGGGTCTATGCCCAGGAGTGGCATGGCTGGATCAGATGGGGACTCTATTTTTAGTTTTGAGGAACAATTGCTGATTTCCACAATGGCCGAACAAATTTCTTGTGGTCACTCTCGGAGCCACAGGTGGAAGTTTTAAATTGTGGCTGAGCCTGCCTTTCTGAGCAGTATCTGAAAAAGAAAGCAGACGCTTGGCTGCCGGAGCTGCCATTGGACAGGTGGGGCATAAACTCAAAGTTCCTTCCTGGCACTCTCCAGAGTTTCTTGGTGATCAGCAGGCTTCTGGAGATGAAGGGAGCTCAGCAGGTCCTATCACCAAAGAGGAGAGTCCAGCAGATACTGCACCGTAAGCTCATGCCCTGGAGGAGTCGGCTCCCGGGGAGGGACGTGAAGCCAGAGGAGCTGGACATTGAATTGTAAGTGACAGGTCTCCAGCCTGGAAAAACAAACAGTGGAGAGTGCTGTGCAGCCGTTTGCTGTACAAAGGGCCTTTTTCTTGCGTGGAGAAGGTCTTTAGTTGCTCGCTGAGGAACTTTCCCTTCTTGTTTATCTTTAGAGCCTTGAGCGTACCTGAGCATGGTTCTGTAGACTTGAATGCACTCAGAGACTTCTGAAAAGAAGCATTGCCCTTGTATATTCATTGCATAGAAGACTTAGCGAGTTTCTTGTGTCCTTCAAGTTGAAGAACTCAGGCAGAGAAGCGGGGTAGGGGATGGAGGGCGAGCATGAAAGGTGTGGCTGCAGCCTAGGACCCAGAGTGCTCAGTGTGTCTCCAGCTTCAGCGTGTCAGCTCTGCGGGACTTGGCTTTTAGTCTAGAAAGATAAGCTCTGTTTTAGGTTGTGTTTCTTGAGTTCCTTGTAATGAGGGGGTGGAGAGGTGGCTCAGCTATTACGAACATGTCCTGCGCCCACAGAGGACCTGAGTTCAGTTCAGCACCATGCCTCTGGCCTTATGTGCACTCACGCAGGCACACACACCCTGGGGGAGGAGAAGGGAGAAAGGGAGACAGAGAGAGGGAGAGAGAGAAAATTAAAAATAATTTTGATGTTTCTTTAGTAGGAACTATGGGTTAGGACCCAGCGGTTCCCAACCTTCCCACTGTTGTGACCCTTTAACACAACCCTTATTTGCTCATGTTGTGGTGACCACCAACCATAAAACTATTTTTGTTGCTACTTCATAAATTCAATTTTGCTACTATTACAGATTGTAGAGTAAATATCTGATATGCAGGATATTCAATATGCAACCCCCAAAGGAGTCATGACATACAGGTTAAGAAACACTTGGTTAGGCTTTTGGGGTTGGGAAATTTTCTGGTTTTTAGTTTGAGTTTTTTTTTAAAACTATCCGCACATAGGGAGAGGCATATTTTAGTTCTCTAATATTCCAGCTACAATTTCATTTAAATCCCTGAAAGTTGTCTATCTTCAAATGGTAAAGATTTTTATTGGAGGGGTAAAGAAAGGGTTGACTGCCCAAAAGGAAGCCAATAAAGAGAACACAACCAGAGACATGACAGGGCCATCACATGTTCTCAGACACATTGTGAAGAGAAATACTGTGTGTGCGGGAGGATTGGAACAAAAGGCATATTATAAAAATGTAATTGGGTTAAGAAAATTGGGATGAGCTAGGCATGGTAGTGCATGCATGTAATCCCAGCACTTGAGGAGGTAGAGGAAGGCAGATCTCTATGAGTTTGAGGCCAGCCTGGTCTATGAAGTGAGTCTAGAACAGCCAAGTTACAAAAAAAGGGATGATATTTTCTTTCTAAGAAGGCTGTAAAGCAACAGAAGAATGCTGAGCTTTGTTTGCACAGGCATGCACTTGAATCATCGCTCAGTCATCACTTACTTCTAGAATAACAGAGAAGTCACTAATCCTGAGTATGTTTCTGCTTGTGTTGTTGAAAAGAATTAGCTACCCATGAATAAACAGTTACTAACATATGCAGTTAATTAATTTTCAAAGAAGTGACTGGGGTGATCCAATGTGGAAGTAGTCTTTGCACGGGCAAACGACAGCAAAAGGAAGCGGTGACTCCACCTCACAGCATACTTAGAATTAACACCAGGGCTTTACACTGACCAATGAACTAAAACTATCAAACTGTGTTCAGAAGAGATACAGCGGTTCAGTCAGATCATGGCAGCAGCCACAACTACTAAGTTCTTCTGTAGCTCCTCCTGTTTTTCTTTCATTTTCGGAAACTTGGACTCTGGGTGTGTCATCAAGGTGTTCAACGACATGAAAGTGGGCAAGTCCTCAATATCAGAAGAAGTGAAGAAACACAGGAAGGTGATGCTCTTCTGCCCTGGGCGAGGACAAGAGGAAATCACCCTGGAAAAGAAGAGGAAGACCCTGGTAGGAGAAGTGGGGCCGACTATGAACCACCCCTACACCACTTCTGTCAAGATGCTGCTAGGCAGGGACTGCTCTCTAGGATGCAACCTATGAGACCAAGGAGAGCAAGAAGGACCCCTTAATATCAAAATCATCCATGTCAGCTCCAAGTATGCCATCAAGAATAAATTGACAGAGATCAAGCATGAATTACAAGCAAACTGCTACAAAGACCTCTGCATCCTGGCAGAGAAGCTAGGTGGCAGAGCCATCATCTCCCTGGATGGCAAACATTTGTGAGTCACGTCACCTGCCTGGAGCATCTAGCAGCCACAGACCCACTCCTGGGTGTTTCAGGCTGCCCCTTTCCAGCCATACCAGAGGGGCTGAGGGGACCCCAGAACAGGGAGAGAAATCCCTTCACCCCAGTTGTCAAATGTCCCCCTCACCTCACCTCCTGGACCATCCTCCTCTGTCCATCCCCTGATGATTCTGGCCTTCTCAAACAGCTTTTGATCTTCTGATTCCTTTTGGGTTGAAGCAGATGAAGTCCCTTCCCAGTCACCCAGTTTGGAGAGAGCCAGTATATTTTTAACACCTCCTCTCTTCATTCCTCCCCATCCCATGTGGCCAACTTCTAAACACAATAGTGACTCTGTGCTTGTCTAGTTAGTTGTGTGTGAAAATGAAATATGGAAATGACACTCCCTATGCAGGCTGGTTGCCCTCCCCTTTCACGTGATTTTGGCCATTCATGGAAGCAGGATCAGTAAGGGACCTTCAATTGAAAGAAATAAACAAACAAAGAAAGAAACAAAGAAACCACACAATCAATAAGAAGGCTAATTAACATAAAGAAGAAGAAAAAGAAGGAGGAGGAGAAAAAGGAGACAGAGCAGAAGAATGAAGAAGAGGGGGAGGAGAAAAAGAAGAAGAAACATAGAAATAAATCATCACGACCCTGAGCTGAGCCTCTTAGGTATGACACGAAGATGACAAGTGAAAGAGAGAACTTGAATAAATTGGACTCGGTACAATTGAAAAGCTTTTTTGCCTCAATGGATATCATTAAAAAATGGAAAAAAACAACAACATAGGAAATGGTAGAAAATATTTACAAGACATGCCCAATGAACTTGTACCCAAAACATATACAAGACACAATTCAATAATGAAAACACAAAGATCCAATTTAAAGACTATTGTCTTTACTGTTCTAATGCTGTGAAGAGACACCACAACCAAGGAAACTTTTAAAAAGCATTTAATCAGGCTTTGCTTATGGTTTCAAATGGTTAGTCCATGATCATCATGGTGAGAAGTGTGGCAGCAGGCAGGCATGTTGCTGGAAAAGCAGCTGAGAGCTCACATCTTATCCACAAGCAGGCAGCAGAAAGAGAGCCAGCTTGGACCTTGTGTGGGTTTTGAAACCTCAAAGCCCACCCACAGTGAACCATCTCCTCCACTCCATACCTCCTAATCCTTCCTAAACAGTTCCACCAACTGGGAACCCAACATTTAAATATATGAGCCCTATGGAACCATTCTCATTCAAACCAGAATTATAAACATATTTTTCCCCAAAGAGAATATACAGATGGCCAATAAGCACATAAAAAATGCTCCAGATGACTGATCATTAGAAAATAGGAATAAAAACAATGGGACATAGGAATAAAAACATTCCCACTAGAATGGCAAAGTGTTGGCAAGCCTGGAAAAACAGGAACCTATATCCATTTGCTGGTCAGCATGTAGAGTGTTATGGCCATTTTGGAAAATAGCTGGGCAGCCCTTCATAAGATAAACATGAACAATTTTATTACCAGGTACTTCATTAAAGAGAATTAAAAGTATGTCCACACAAAGACTTGTATACAAATATCAATAATGGTGTTATTCAAAATAGCCCAAAGACATAAGCAACCCATTTATCTGCCAGCTGAAGAATACTCCACATGTGCTGGAGTATTACTGTGCTCAACATAGAGTGAAGAGGTGATATATGCTATATGGATGAGGGTTTGAAATATGTTAAATGAAAGATGCCCAACCACAAAATAATCACATATAATAGGCACCCATTTGTAAGAACTGTCCAGAACAGGAACTTCCTAGTCTATGGATGAAGTGAAATGTCTTGTTTATAAAAAGAGAAAGTAGCAGATACCTGGGCAGAGTGGAGAGGAGGGGACTGTTCTTGAGATACTGCTCTTGAGTGCAAGGCTTCTTAAGGAGTGATGCAAATGTTCTAAAATTAGATGCTGGGGATTGTTGCACAACTCCAGGTATACTAAACTGCACTTATGTAAGTGAACTTTGTATTATATGGATTGTGGTATGACACAGCTATTTGAAACAAGTTAGGGCCAGGGAGATGGCTCAGCAGGAATGAGTTTTATCACTGGGCTTCACATGGTGGAAAGAGAAAGTAGACTTCCATTAGTTATCCTCTGACCCCCACAAGAACACTTGTAGCATACTTGACCACACATACTCATGAGCATGTATACAGATAATTAGTTGCTTTTAACAATGCATCACATTTTATTAAAACTATAAAGGCAAATAGCTAGAAATGCTGTCAAGTAACTAGGGAGTGGCTAAGTGTATTATATGTTAAGCCGTATTCAACTTCTTTACAAAATTAACCAGCTAATTTTCCAACTCAGAAAAAAAGGTAGATCCCATTATTTACAGACTAGAAAATTAAAGCATGGGAACTTTTAAGATCCCAGTTTGTTAAAGTGACACAATAGAAATTCAAAGATGGGCCTGGAGAGATGGTTCAGGAGCTAAGAGCAATGGCTGCCTTTCCAAAAAACTCAGATCCGATTCCCAGCACCCACAAGGTGGCTCACAACCATCTCCAGCTCCAGGCCTAGGGCATCTGACACCCTCTTCTGACTTTTGCAGGCATTGCCTACATGTGGTCCACAGACATACATACAGGCAAAAACCTCATACACATTAAATAAAAATATTTTTAATTTATTTATTTTTATATCAATCACAGGTTAGGTATTTTGCATCCCAGGCGTAGCCCCCCTCCTTCCTTCTCTCCTACCCTCCCTCTCCCTCCCTCATCTCCCTCCTCCCCGCCCCCTCCAAGTCCACCAACGGGGG
>CM053764.1:127758228-127784101 GCA_028658305.1 Pachyuromys duprasi
CATAGTTGAGCAAATGTCCTTGTTGTGTACTTGAGCATCTTTTGGATATATGCCTAAGAGTGGTATAGCTGGGTCTTGAGGAATCACTATTCCTAATTGTCTAAGAAAGCACCAAATTGATTTCCAGAGTGGTTGTACAAGTTTGCATTCCCACCAGCAATGGAGGAGGGTTCCTCTTTCTCCACAACCTCTCCAGCATATAAAAATATTTTTTAAGAATTCAAACATTTTTAAAACCTAGAACCCAAATGCAAAATATAAGGAGAAATCTCTAAAATTAAAAAAAAAAGAAACATTATACAATTGATGACAAAGCCTATGAAAGGTAATGTCTGGAAGTAAAATGTAGAAATACACAGAGAGACAGACAGACAGATGTGCACATGCTCAGTCACATCTTCCTGTATGGGATGCTGGTTAGGTGATACCAATCTGGAATTGGAAGAGAATGGCAGAAGGTTCAACAGCTCAAGGCCAACCTGGGCTCTACAGCAGAAGCCAATAGAAATAAAAGAAATAAACAGCAAACACAGATGGGTTGCAGCTGAAGGGAGTTAACCTCCTATGCATCACAGCGAGGGTCAGTTCTACACAGCTCATAATGCAGAAAGCATTCCATTATCAAGTAGGAAATGAAGTGGAGCCTGAAGGAGGGCTGCTCTTGCTACTGATTATTCCTATGAGCCTGAGAGGGCCATGATCCCCTCCAAACAAAGACGAGACATCTATTGCATGAGCCATCTTAACTAGATGCTTTGTAAGGTCCATTATTAATATCCAAATCTCATAATTGGCATCAGGTTCCCAGACTCATCTCAAAACCATAGTGGCCAGGGGTGAATACAGATCTGTGTCATGAGGTTGTCCGATGATATTCTTAACTTCATCTCCACTGTCCTTGGCCTCTGGTAAGGATAGAGAGAAGATGTGTTTTTTATTACTCCCTCTTGATATGGGCTCTCAAATATATTTAGTCATGTTGGACATGCTTTACTGATTACCAAACTACTTTGACAAGCTTTGGGAGTAAAATGTAAATTTGATGAAATTACAATGTGAACAGTATTTTTCTAGGGAATATAGAATACAGACCATTTAATTTCTTCTTTATGTCTTACTTATTTTCAGAATAATAAATAAATATACATTTATTTTATAAATAACACCCACCAACTTATTAACTTGAAAATTGTAAATTTTATGTTATAATATATCTTAGTATAATAATGTCACCAAAACTGCTCCTATAAAAACACAAATAATCATAGTATCTCCAAAAATAATTACCAATTTATATACAGCTAAAGGCAGAGTATGCAGTAGCTGCTGTGCAATCTGTCAGGTGAGAATGCTAGTTAAGCCAAAGAACATGGTTTCTTAAGTCTAGTGTCTTGGGGGTAGATGGAGGTGCTTCACCCAGCACCCGGGCTTGAACGTCAGAGGGTCTCTCTCAAGGTGAGTGAGTCAGCTCAAGCATTCTCACAAGGTCTGACTGTCACCAAGCCAGGAGGGAATCATGTTGGGATCAGCCACAGTGGGAAAATGTACATGATGGAAATCATCCAGCACAACACACTAGAGATTTGCTTTCTGGGAAACCAGATTTTTAACATAGCATTGCTAAAGAAGTGCTAATCAATCACAATAACAGAAGGCTGAAAATGAATGGCCAATGTCGTGTGTGTGTGTGTGTGTGTGTGTGTGTGTGTGTGTGTGTGTGTGTGTGTGTGTGTGTGTGGTTAGAGGTCAACTTTGGGATCTTATTCTATCACTCTACACCTTATCCTTTTTTTTTTTAAAGATTTATTTATTATTTAGACAATGTTCTGCCTGCAGGCCAGCAGAGGGCATCAGATCTCACATATATGTTCGTGAGCCACCATGTGGTTGCTGGGACTTGAACTCAGGACCTTTAGGAAGAACAGCCAGTGCTCTGAACCTCTGAGCTGTGTCTCCAGCCCTCACCTTATCTTTTGAGACAGTGTCTCAAAGTTCACAGCTTCGACTAGACTGGCTGACCTTCAAGCCCCTGGAATCTGCTCCCTTCCATGACACCCCTCACTGACAGGCATTAGAGTTACAGGTACATGATGCCAGGCCTGTTCCACAGATACTAGGGATCATGAAGCATCTAGGGGTGCAGGAACAGGTTCATTTTCCTTACTCATGAAAAAGCCAAAAATGAGTCTTCCCAGCGATCCGGGAGAGTCCCAGCAGAGCCATCAGAGGATACCTGGGAAATCAGGCTTTCCTTTGAGGTTTTTAAAGTCTTGTTAGTAAAAGAATTAAAGAATGGGTACAAACAGTAACACGCAAACAATGGACTCAATTGGAAGATAAAGGACAATGGATTGAAGTTCAGAAAGGAAAGTTCCAGGGCAGGCAAGCGGTGGGGACGAGAATGGACAAATGCCTTGCTTCTAAGGCAGCGTGGAGGTCAGCCCCTGCCAGCAGGCAGCCACACCGTGGGGAGCAGAGCTTTAAAACCAGAGCAGGGAAGCCCACAGCACTAATTAGGTATTTGGAAAGCAACCACTCTGTGGCTTTCCAGTCAGCTACAGTCAAGACTCTTCTAAAGAGCTCAGCCAGGACAGGCCTGTGGCGTGAGTAGTGTCTGAAGTCCAGCAGAGCCTCGGCCACCCTGAAACGGAGTGAGAATAGGGCCAACCAGAGCCCTCAGCCTTCTGACTTTTCCCCTCTGAACACCACTTCATTTTCTTTCAGTCATCTCTAGCTGCAGCATCGCAGCTTCCACGTGAGTGACTTAAGAATGGTAGGTTTCCTGTGGGTTCACTATCTGCTATCAGTGTGAGCCGGCCAAATGGACAAAATGTCAGGCTGACAGGAACAAGGACTTGCACGGGAGAGTAGAATCGGGAACGTTCCCTATCTTGTGAATGGGAGGACTGAACAGTCCATTTTTGGGTCCCAGACAACATCCTTTTAAATATGACACCTCTACTTGTCAGTGTTTTTCCTGACACAAACAGGCACGCTGATAAATCTGACAGGATGATGACCGCTTCCCAGCCACGTTCACTCCTTTCCCTCAGGCTCCAGCAGAAGATATTGCTAGTGAAGGACACCGGTCCATCTCAGCAAGAGAGCAGCCCCATCACCACACAGCGCCTCTGGTGCTGTAAAATGAGAGCAGAGCTACGACCCGGAGGAGCCCCAGGCTCTTAGCTCTGCTTGTGGGACTGGATGGCCTACAAGCTCTGTGCAGGCCCACAGCTGCAGTCACTCACAGTGAGGAAAAGAAGCCACACTTGTGAATTGTACTATGTGTGATTCCATTCAAAAATCAGTGAAAATATTGCCAGCTCAAAAATCACAGTCAGGGCTGGAGAACAGGGCCAGCGCTTACAAGCACAAACTGCTTCTGTAGAGCACCCACATTGAGCAGCTCACAACTGCCTGTAACTTCAGCTCCATGGTATCAAAAGCCCTCGTCTGGCCTCTTGGACACCTACACTCATCTATCCACACAGACCCAGGGACATACGCATAATTGAAAATAAATATTTTTATTGGTTTTGTTCCTTTTTTCATTTTTATTTTTTTATTTTTATTAATTAAAGTTTATTCACTTTGTATCCCCCCTTTAGTGCCCTTCCTCCTCCCCTCCCAATCCCACACTCCTTCCCTCTTCTCCACCCATGTCTTTCCCCAAGTCCACTGATGAGGGAGGTCCTCCTCCCCTTCCTTCTGATCCTAGTCTATCAGGTCTCATCAGGAGTGGCTGCATTGTCTTCCTCTGTGGCCTGGTAAGTCTGCTTCTGCCATCACGGGGAGGTGATCAAAGGATGGACATCAGAAGAGGGAGAAAACAGGGAACAGGACAGGAACCTACCAAGAGGGCCTCTGAAAGGCTCTACCATGCAGGGTAGCAAAGCAGATACTGAAACTCATAACCAAACTTTGGGCAGAGTGCAGGGAATCTTATGAAAGAAAAGGGAGATAGAAAGACCTGGAGGGGACAGGAGCTCCACAAGGAGAGCAAAAGAACCAAAAAATCTGGGCACAGGGGCCTTTTCTATGACTGATACTCCGACCAAGGACCATTCATGGAGAAAACCTAGAACCCCTGCGCAGATATAGCCCATGGCAGTTCAGTGTCCAAACGGGTTCCATAGTAATGGGGACAGGGGCTGTCTCTGAAAATAAATATTTTTTAGAAATCATAATCTTCACTCTAACCCACAGTACTTCTCTGAATCTGCCTGTGTACAGACTGCATACTGGGACCTTCTGTGCCCAAATAAGCTTAGAGCACATGAGCTAGTGCTGTTCCTACCGCCCAAGGCATAGTCCACTCCACCAGATGAACCTGGAAATACAAATCTTTCTAGCTTTGCTTATGCCCAGAGGAAGCATTCATTTATGAATAGAAAACTGATACTCTATGCTCTAGAAATCTGTTTTTGAAATTGTTTGTCTGGTGTTTCCAGTTTAATTGTATACCTTGATAGCCAAAACCCACACTTCTAGAAAAGATAAGGGAGGGAAGGAAAGGAGAAAAAGAAGACTAAACAGCCATAGAGTCCCCACCTCAAGTCTAGCCTAGCACCAAAAGATGTATTACTTCTTCAGACATGGACTTCAGAACGTTTGGGCTCAAGCAAACAAGACTACCATCATTGCACAATGCCAAGTTGTTGGAACTATGGACCTTGTTTGATTGAAGAATTGGAAAAAAAAACCACTTAGAGTCAAATTTTACTCTGTGGTGTTTACACAAAGAGGCAGAGAAGACACTGAACTAGGCCAAGAATCTAAACTGAAATGCAGATTATGAGAATGAGCAACAGATCAGGCAGGGAGGTGGTGAAGGCTGGAGACTAGTGGAGAGCTTTGCCAATTGGATACAGATTTTGTTATTCAAGCACTTGGAGAGCTTTCCTAGTGAAAGCTATGCCCAACACACCAACAGCAGAATTTTAGAGACTTTTTATTTAAAGACTTTATTCTGAATTAAATATTGCTTCCAGCTAAAATCCCTGCCTACAGGGGAGAAACAACACCCTGTGCTTCACTGGCCGTTAACATCTGGGCTGAGTGGACTTTTCTTAGCAAAGGTTAGAAACTACTATGTGACTAGATGCTGCTCTAAAAGGCATGATGATTGGTTTCAGGCAACACATGTCAACTTCTACGACATGTCTTTGCAGCATGATTTCCCACACAATGGAAATACCAAGAGAGAAAAGAGAAGTAGACTATGCCTTTTCAGGTCATGGAACCAGGTAGGTCCAAAACACCATCTGAGTCTCAACCCAGGACACTAGTGTGGCCACCAGTCAAAGTCTGCCCAACAACAGGTTGATTTCTAGGAGTCATGACATTCAGGCCTAAAAAGAGAAAAATCCCAAGCAGACAAAGATAAACAGGTCACCCTTCTGGGTAAGAAGATAGTTCTGCCAGAAGATGTACTTTGTCTAATATCCGGAGTGTGCCTTGAGACGGTAGTACAGCCAGCAAGCCTGCCCCTGCCTGGTTATCAGCAGTGATAATGGGACCAAGGCTGAAGGTTTGATTTCCCAGGAAACTGTTCCCTTCCACATTCCGAATCCGTATTTCTTTCGGTGTCACAGGCTGAACACACACACACACACACACACACACCACAAGAAAAGAGCCCACATTCCTCTGGAACAACCTTCCTTGCTGTAGAAATCCCCGTAGAATGAGCCTGAAGAGCCTTATCAGTTGAATATTATCACACAAAGAAATTTCCTCTCTGGACTTCCTGGGTTTAGGTACAATGTATATCAGCCCATGCTTAGTTACAAATCACCATGGCACATTGTTCCATGTAATTGTCTTCTAAGCCTGTGAGGCAGATAGATGGATGCCAAGCACAGTAAGGTAGGGACCATAACAAGCCCAGTCTGCACGTAACAGAGACGAGACTCAGATCTTTGCTTCTTAGCGTCTTTGCTGTTGAGGCTTTGTTAAAGGCTGTGGCCAGCCGTAACTTAGCGAAATAGACAGCCAGAGGGTTTAGACTTGGTTGAATTCGCCTTGTCATATCCATCAGAATTCCAGAAGCCTCCAGGACCTGAGGACCAAGGCTCATGCAGCTTCAAGCATCCTGGACATAGTGACGAGGACTCTTTTTTGTATGTGTGGTACATTCCTCACCCTGCCCAGCAGGCTCAGGCAGTTCGCAGGGGCATCTTGTTCTTAATGTTCACCTGCAGCCCGCTCTGCTCCTCCGTGTTTTGGTTTAACTGTTTATTTTTCCATAGGGTTTGTTTGTTTGTTTGTTTGTTTTGGCCTAAGTCCACAGATATAGCAACATTCATATTACCAAAGTAAGAGCGCAATACCCCAAACACATTCGTTTCTCTTTCGGAGCAAATGTCGGTAGGATGAAAACCATGCTGTGTCATACTGACATGTTACTCATTAACTAACTTTAGAAAAAAATGCCTGGGCTAGATCAGGGTTAGGTAGGCGCTTCCTGCAAGGCAGGCCCTGTGACAAGCTGCAATACAACAATTTTCGCTTTATTTGAGAGCTCTAGAAATGAGCTTTTGAGCTGACGTCTTGACGTGGTGGTGGACAAGAGTACAATGGTAAAGAAAAGGCTTTCCTCCAGTGACAGTGTGTTCAAGTTCGAGATTCCCAGCAACCCGCGGACCGGTGCAGAGGCCCCACACAGCTCCACTGACAGCCCCGGCTCCGGCTCCGTTTTCCTCAGGTAGGCACAGCCGGCAGGCCAGGCAGGCGGCCCTGAGAGGGCTCTGACCTTAGATTCCTTGGAGGCGCACTGAGCCAGGGGGAAAAGAGTTTGTAAGCCAGGCATTCTGCTGGGTGGATTTGAAAGGGCGTGGAGAGAAGGGATGTGAACTGAGGCAGGGGGTTGCGGGGAGCGGACTGCTGTCACCACTAATCTCGGTCTTTCGCGTCTTTTTCCATACTCTTTTTATATCAGATAACTAGAAATAAATCAGAAACTGGGAATTGTCAGGGTTTCAGGAAGTGGAGTTAAATGATCAAACCAGAAACCTATATGGCATCAGAATCCCCCGGCTTATCATTAAAATGTTATTTGAATAGTAGTTCTTAAGTCATTCAGACAATTGACCTCTTTTTTTTGTCTTTCTAAATACATACTAACATACCTCTATGAGTGCTGCTCCATCTCTTTACCGTAGAGTGACTTACAGAACCTTTGACCACAGTCAGGTCACATTTCCTCTTAGCTTGCTGATATCGGCGCACTGCTCTGATGTGGTGTAATCGCATATTACTAATGAAAACTCAACTCCTTATTAATTTAGTTTCAATAATTCCTTTGTAAGTTTTTATGTTAGATTAATTTTTCCACCCATCACTAGTGACTAGTTGAGTGACTAAAAATGTAAAGCTCTGGGCTGGAGAGATGGCTCATCAGTTAGGAGAGCACCTGCTGCTCTTGCAGAGGACCTGGGTTCAGTTCCCAGAACCCACATGGTGGCTCACAACTGTCTGTAACTCCAATGCCAGGAGATCAAACAGCCTCCCCCATCCTTCTTGGGCACTGCACACATGTGGTACAAACATATCCGTGCAGACCAAACACTCGTGCACAGAAAATAAAATTAAGTAAATCTTTTGGAAAATGTAAAACTCCTGCTGCGCGTGCTCACAGTTTGTTGAGTTTCAGTGGTCTCTCAAATGCTGGCACCTTGGCCTTATCTCCTTAGCTGTCTCCATAGCTGTTAAATAGCCATGCAGTCTCTGGCAGGCAAAAATAAAGAGGAAAGATGAGGTGTACTAGCAAACAAAACGCATTAATAGCTGTGGTTTAAGTAAATAGAATGCATACAGTTTTCAATAAATAAGTAGAATAAAAAGAAAAGAAGAATGGCTTAGCAATTCAGGGCACGTGCTGTTGCAGAGGGCTGGTTAAATTTGTCAGATATAAAATAAGAACAAGTAAACACATCTTCATATATATATATGAAATCTCTGTAGCTGTGGCTGTTTGGTATCCTATCATTCTTCCCATGAACTGAAGCTAATAAAGCTTTCTCTCAGATCAACAAACTACCTTAAATGGAAATATACAAAATGCCTGCACTATTTTTATTCAAGCATGCAACTCAGCCAAAGTTCATTGAGTAACTATCGTATGCCAGACTGTGTGGAAGGGATACAATCACGAGCAAGAGAAGGGTAGTCCCTGGCTCCATGGAGATGATGTTTAACATTGGAGACCTGTAAAAACAACACAAAACAAAAAACCAGATAGACGCATGCATACATACATAAATGCATAATTTAAAATCGGTATTTTCGATAGAAAACACATTAAAGCTAAGATGGAATAAAGTATGAGAACCGATTCAGGTGAAATGGCAAAGGACTCCCTAAGGAAATAATACGGACCTCAATGGAAAGAGCCAGCTCTGAACAGTCTCGAAAAAAGCAAGTACCAGGGATAAGGGAGACTAACCAGTTTATGTCAATTTAACACAGTCTAGAGTCATCTGAGAGGAGGGAGCCTCAACTGAGAAAATGCCTCCATAAGATCAGGCTGTAGGCAAAGCTGGAGAGCATCTTCTTCATTAATGATTGATGGGGAGGGCCCAGCCCATTGTGGGTGGCACCATCCCTGGCTTAGTGGTCCTCAGTTCTTTATGAAAGCAGACGGAAAACCATGGAAAACAAGCCAGGAAGCAGCACTCCTCTAAGGCCTCTGCATCAGCTTGTGCCCCCAAGTTCCAGCTCTGATTGAGTCCTTGTCCTCAGCTGCTTTTGATGATGAACTGTTATACGGATGTGTGAGCAAACTGGTTTTGGTCATGGTGTTTCGTCACACAAGTAATGCCCCTAAGTAAGACGGAAACCTTAAGGAATCTAGAGCCAGAGGTACATGACAGAAAGGAGAGGATGAAAGTTGGCATTCTGTTCCAAGTACGAGCAGACACCCTGAGGACCAGGGGAAGAGAGTCTGAAGTGATTTCACTTCAGATGAGCACACCCCATCTCACTGTGTGAGCAACAACGGTGCCGTTGCTCGTGACACCACTGATGACACATGAGAGCATCCTTAGGCTGTTTCCTGGTGCTCTATTAGCACTGCAGCAATACACACCAGAGAGGTGTTTGCTTACTGTAGATCATGAACACCATTAACTACTTGGGCCATCAATGTCAAATTGTTTTCCAGCTTACTGCGTGGCTTACGCTACCACCAGGATATTGCTCGAGGCATTTGAATTGTCTTATTTTACGTCTTCCCTTCTTTGGGAGGAAGCTTTAATGTGCATTTCTCATTAATAACAAAAGGAGCATCATTTCAGCATGGCTGCCAGTCATGTGTAACCTCCACTTAGTGGTTTGTTTGTTTGTTTAAGATTTATTTATTTTCATGAGTGTTCTGTCTGCATGTACACCTGAGTTCTAGTAGAGGGCATCAGACCCCATTGTAGATGGTTGTGAGCCACCAAGTGAATGCTGGGAATTGAACTCAAGACCTTGGCGAGAGCAGTCAGTGCTCCTAACCACTGAGCCACCTCTCCAGTTCCCTAACCTCCACTTCTTTGGGGTGATAAGGTCACTTTTGTTGTTGTTGTTTGAGACAGGGTTTCTCTGTGTAGCCCTGGCTGTCCTGGATTCAATCTGTACACCAGGCTGGCCTCGAACTCACAGAGATTCACCTGCTTCTGCCTCCCCAAATGCTGAGATTACAGGCGTGCACCACCACGCCCAGCAGAGGCCAATATCTTTTTCTCCTTCTTGACAGTTTTTTTTAATTTTATTTAATTTTTATTTGATGTGCATTAGGGTAAAGGTGTCAGATCCGTTACAGACAGTTGTGAGCTGCCATGTGGGTGCTGGGAATTGAACCTGGGTCCTTTGGAAGAACAGTCAGCCCTCTTAACCACTGAGCCATCTCTCTAGCCCCAACAGTTTTTAAATACCACGGATACTAATTTTTTGTCAGTTGCAGATATTGTAAAATATTTGTTCTGTTTGAATTTGTCTTTTCATACTATGTCCAAGACTTAATTTTTCTATTTCTTCTTTTATTTTTTGAGATTATAATATTACATCATTTTCTCTTCCTTTCTACCCCTGCGCATATCCTCCCCTATACTTCTCATTGCTTTCTTATAAATTAATGGCCCTCTTTTTTTCATTAACTTGTTATTACATATATGTATAGGCATATATATTCCTAAAAATAACCTCAGTCCGTTCAGTGTTTCTTGTGTGTATGTTTTTAGGGCTGACGATTTGGAATTGCATAACCAGTTGGGAGCTCCTCACTAGGAAAGACTATTTCTCCCACTCTCAACATGCCTGTAGTTCTTTGTCTAGGTCAAGGTCCCATGGGCTTTCCCTCATCCACTTTAGCATGTCTGTTGGTGTCATTCTTGTTCTTGCTCATGGTTAGGCAGCCTTGCTTGGTGAGATTTTACAGATGTAACTTCTGACAGTAGTAGGAGACACAATCTCATGGCAAACTCCTTGATCCTCTGGTACTTACAATCTTTCAGCCTCTTCTTCCAAATGCTGCCTGACCCTTAGTTGAGGGAATGTTTTGTAGCTGTAGCCATTGGAACTGACAATTCTGCATTGTAATTGGTTGTTTTCTGTAATGAAGGCCTGATAAGAATGCTCTTGTTTGTTTATTTATTTATTTAATATTTCCTTTTAAGGTGGGGTCCTTCCTACATTTGGATTTTTTTGGTTTTGTTTTTTGTTTCTTGGTGTTAATCAACAGCATTAGAATTTTTATTTAAATACTGAATTGTTCTACATTATTAATTGATTAACCTTCCCTCTTCCACCTAATAGGCAATGTCAGTCTGTCACACATCATGTTATTGATTTTTATCACATTATACTAAAAAAAAAAAATCTGGTAAAACAGGACTCCCTACTTAATGGAAAGGCATCGTTACTTTAGTAAGTCTTAGGATTGACTTTTATTTCTAATTGAAATGACATTGAACCAATTGTTTGATTAAGAAAATTTGGTTATCTTTACAGCACAAATATCTGTATTAATAGAAACAGTGTATCTCCCTCCATTTGCTTAGATCATCTGTAATAACCTTCAACAAATTTTTAATGTTCTACACAGATCTTATAGATCAATTATTATCTTGTTTCTAGGTACTTCGTTTCTGTGTTGCTATTGTAAAAACACTGTACTGCAATTATCTTGATAATTTTAATAATATATTATTGTTGACATTTTGTTACTGTATAGAAATGTATCTAGGTTTCTAAATTGACTGAGGAGTTTCTGCATGTGTTGTGTGTATACATGAGTGCAAATGTGTTTGGGCACATCTCTAAACTCATCTTTTAGTCAATATCTTTTTATGAATTTTCATAATTCATAAGCTTTAAAAATGTTTTCTTTGGCCAGGCAGTGGTGACACATGCCTTTAATCCCAGCACTTAGTAGGCAGAGGCAGGTGGATCTCTGAGTTTGAGGTCAGCCTGGTCTGTAGAGCTAGTCCCAGGACAGCCAGGGATACACAGAAAAACCTTGTCTTGAAAAAAAGAAAAGAAAGAAAGTTTCCTCTGTAGATAATAAAATCATTAGGAATGTTAATGTTTGTTCTCAATGTGTGTTTCATTAGGAATGTTAATGTTTGTTTTCAATGTGTGTTTCATTAGGAATGTTAATGTTTATTTTCAATGTGTGTTGGGAGGGATCAGTGTGTTGTCCATGTGTGTTCATGAGGAAGATGTTAGATGCTTTGCTCTGTCCTTATTCACTTTATTTCCAGCAGCAGGGTCTCTCACTGAACCTGCAATGAGGCTGGCATCCAGCAAGGTCCAGCAATCCTACTGACTCTGCCCCACACAGTACTGAGGCTATAGGCATGTGTGGCCGGGATTCAAACTCAGATCCTCAAGTGTTCTTACACACTGAGCCATCTCCCCGCCTGCTTTTACCCTCCTCATCTTTATTTTTTAATGTGTTTTTCTTTCTCGCACAGGCAAGAAGCTCTATTAGAATGTTGCATATGGGCAATAATTTCAGACATTCTTGTTCTGACTTTAAAGGGAATCCTTTAACGTCTCAGTATTTATCACTCTTTTTCAGACTAAAAAATTCCCCTTTTAATTCAGGTTTTCCAAGGAGCTGTAAATGTTACTGAGCACTTCCTTAGCTTCCTTCCATCAAGATGGTCCTCATTTAAAAATCTTTGACATGCATAATATGTACAGTATCACTACATTCAAAATCACAAAAATCACCACTGGCTAAAATACACAGGACACTAGACAATCTTCTAAGAAATAGAAATTGCTCCAACTTTATGTATTTGATTGGGGAAAGTTTTGGCAAATGAACAGTTAAATTGATTCAATTTAATAATTAAATCATAATAATTACTGTTATGTTTCAAACCTGGGACAAATGGCTGAGGCGCCTATTTAAAACATCAAAGTGACCCAGGCCACCAGGTCCGCCCTGCATCCGTCAGTCCCCGCCTGTTACAGCCCTCCCGGCTGGCATACCCCAACACCTGCCCTCAGGATCTGGGCTGCTCTTCCTTATTTTCGTTACCCACCCTCTTTGTGCCTTTGGGCCTCCTGGCTGCTATAGCTGACTTCTCTGCCTTCCCTTTTCCCTTCTCCTCCCGCCTCTCCTTACATGGCCCAATTCAGGTCCAGACATGTTCTCTCTGGACTCTCCCAGGTGTCCCTGCCTCTGGCTATAATAAGCTTTCTCCTCCACCACACCTAGGAGCAGCCATGTTCTTTTCCTTTTGATTCTCTTTTCATTCGTCTTTAAAATTAATTTGACGTAATAATTATATGTTAATTTATTAATTAGCTTAGTCATTCAGCAAATAGAAAAATCAAGACCTGTTATTGGATCAAGTAGTTTGGGGAGACCCATTGGGCCGACCGGCAGTGAGACCAAGGAGAAAGTTACTCGTTGGTACTTAAGTGGAAGGGCCGCTGTGGGCTTTAGGGACACACACCGGGTTTGTGATGGTGACCAAACGGGTCAAGAATGAGGCAGAGCTGTGCTGGAATGCAGGAAAGAGGACCAGCCATGCCTGACAACTGTCCCTGAGCTCTGATTTGGGAACCGTTCCACAGAACCGACAATGACTTTGGAGTGCAGGGCAGCCCTATAGCCACACTCTTGGTGACCTGAGTGAGCTCATTCTACTGCCCCACTCTAGCAGCTACCACAGTGGGTGGAAGATGGGGCCCTTGCCTTTCTCCCTCTAGCTCTCCCCTCTCCCAGGAGCTCACTCTTGCTCAGCCAGATGCAAAGGACAAGCACTCCACAGCACCTGAAGAGCAGGAACGGGAGCAGACTACCGCCAGCCATTTTCACTCCTGTCCACCGGAGTCACTGAGACAGGAGGGAAAGTTAGACCCTACAGGGAAACTGAGTTTTTAAAGTGTGAACATCACTCCTCTCTCCTCCAGGAGCATGAAGGACTTTGTAACAGTCAAAGAAAGGGAGACTGCGGTAGGGTAGTCATCATTTATTTCCTGAGTATGAGACAGGTAGTTCTGTGAAAAAGGTCAGAGTGACAGGACCACTGGAAATCCTCAGAAAGGCAGGTGAAGGGCAAGCAAATTCAGAAGGCAGTGAGAATGAGGAGCACAGGGTGTGGGGGGCTGCGACTGTGGGGGTTAGAATGAGGAGGTTAAACAAGGATGGCAAGGCGTCCTCCCTAGGAGAGTCAGAATTTTCATGAGGGAAAGGATAGACATACTCAGCCGCTATCATTGCCAGGAGAGAAATAGTCTCTCACCCAGCATCAACACACAGTCCCATACAGCCACTTACTCAAAAACGCAGGACAGCTACTTTAAGGGACAATGCAGAGGCAGAGAGGAGGCAGTTCTACCAGGACGGTAACAGAGAGGTGGGTTGCAGAGAGAGAACTCAGGTGAAGCTCAAACGAGCCAGAGAATGAGGAGGAGACAGGAGATCAGAGCTGATTGTTTGAGTTAACTTAGGCCAAGTAGAGCAATTCAGGAGCCAAGAAAGAAGCCAGACTTAGTAAGTCATCTGGGAGAGGAGTTTGAGCCAGAACAGCTGAATTGAACCACCAGCCCATAGCACAGAAAGAAGAAGAAAGGGTTAAGCTTATTGAGCAATAAGTCTCAGAGGCTGAAAATATGTTAGGCCTAGGTTGACAGAAGAAAACAGTAAGCCTTTTGAGACAGCAATTGAGCCGGATGAATAAAAATTCCTTTTACAGTTCTCAATAACTGTGTGCTATTACCAGATTTTCATGCAGCAATTCCCTCTTTTTCTTGACTGCCTCATAGACTCTTATTCCTCATTCAAGATTCACCTTCTGATGAAAGGCCCTGTACAGCCTCTAGGGGACTCTCTTGTGCCCCCTTCTCCAGGCCTCCAAGTCAGCAGTCTTTTTATCTTTGTTGGCACCATGTCCTGTATCAGCCAGTTTTCAGGATGTGTTGGAATGGGGTGTGGTTGTCTGTCGGTCTGCTTGCTTGCTTTTACCACACCACAACAGCTTAACCTTCTACTTCACTTACCTTCCAGGGCCCCTGAAGAGTTTCTAGTGAGGTGCTTACACACTCCTGCAATTCTAACCACAGACGTGATCGCCACTTTCTCCACCAATTCTTCCTCTGGTCCAATAGCAAAGTGCATCTTTGACATTTTGATCTAGGGGATGATGCTGTTTGGAGATTCATTTAGTAGGATGTAGTTTTGCAAATCACCTTTATCTCTGTGTGCACATTAGACCTTGCTGACCATGTGGGTTTGGAATGTCTTTCAAGAATATTCCCACTACTTTCTAAGCCAATTTACTCTGCTTACTGGCACAGGGACTCAGGGCCAGTGATAACATCATAACATGAATGTTCCCTACAGGTGCCATAAATCCAAGGCATGTGGGTAGGGGAAGAGAAACATGCATTTGAAATGCATGGAGCCATGAAGCTAGGCTTTGGAAAAGCCCTTCCCATCATTAGATGTTTAAGTTCCAGGTGAAAGACACCATTATTATTCTTAGTCACCTCTGGGTGACTATCTATATAGACAAGACTCAGCTGACATGACTAAATAACCAAACTTAGGCTTGTTTTCATTTTTTAGGGTAATTACACACAATAGTTTTTCAAAATTCCTACTGGGAGCACTAATCTCAAATAATACAAAGATGGCCGTGACATCTGTGTGTCACACAGATGAACATTTGCAGCAATGGATTTGAATTTGAAAAAAAATTACTATTGATAAAAATTATAAAATATATATCATAGATTCTGTCTGGCAATTGGCTAATCCTTGTGCTGAATGAGGAGTACTGTTCTAGATTGGGAGATGTGTTGCCTTTTTCAAATTGATAATTTGATTTCTTTCCTCATCCTAATAATAAATAAATAGTATATAAATAAATAATACACTCACCTTTGCACCTCATTTTTAGTCACATGATTCTTACAGAAAAACTTAAGATTGCACAGCCCCCAGACCCTTGAAGGCCGTGGCGTCGTCTGACTGTAACCGGCTGTATTTGCCAGGCTGACGGGCGCTTTTTCTGTGGGTGGAGGCTGACACTGCCAACACCCTATGCTGCATTAGGGAACAGATGCCATTCGGCCAGATCAACCCCCACAAGAAGTTCATGCTGGCTTGGAAGTGACTCCAGTTACCGGTCTTTCATGTTTTGGCAGAAAAAAAAAGTATAAGAAAACCAAATCTACAAAAACGTTTTGAGAGATCTTCACTCTATCAAAATTTGCGATCATCAAAAACTGTTTTCCAAGAGAAAAGCATGGTTTAATCATCTACGCTCTAATTTTTAACCTTTCTTTAAAGTTTAAACCCACACAAATAATTCAACTTAAAAGCCCTTACTTTCATTAAGAGCTTGTCAACAGATTTCTTTTAAAAAAAATGTGTTTATGTGATTTCATCTTTGTTCACTGGATACTTACTTAACATGCGTGTTTAACAAAAGCAAATGCAGGCAAGGAGAATGGAACTGTGAAAGCTCTAGAAATTGCCTCCTCTACGACTCACAGAGCAGCAAGAGGACCAGGGAGCTCATTGCCAGGGAGCATGACATGATGAATGAGTGCTCACAGGGAGCCCGGTACAAACGACTTTCTCTTGTGTGTGCATAGTGGCTTATGCCTGGGAATATTTCCACAAATGTGAGAGCTTTTCACTGTAGTAGATGGATTCCAGCAACGATTCTCAACATGTGGGTCGTGACCACTTTGGAGATCAAATAAGCCTTTCACAAGGGTCATCTAAGACCATTGGAAAACACAGATACTTACAATACAATTTATAAGAATAGCAAAATTGCAGTTATGGAGTATCAACAAAGATAATTTTATAGTTGAGGTCACCACAACATGAGGAACTGTATTAAAGGGTCACAGCCATTGGACTACAATCACTCCCTACATTGCTTGGATGAAAAATGCAAGTAAAAGAAACATATAGGAAGTTTTCAGTGTTACTATGTGAGGAAATAAAACCAACAGCTAAGGGATACACTAATGGACCAGTCCTATCCAACCTTATTGCGTTTTGTCTGGCTTGGATTCTAATTCTTCATACAACTTTCAAAATTCAGTGTTCATTTCATTCAGTTTACTTACCTCACCCAGGATAGTTTTTAGAGCCCAGAAGGGACCGTCAAAAATAGGCACCATATTGTTTTTAAAGAGAAATCTGGGATTCCTGACCCTATACTGACTGATTATGCAATTTTGTAAGTTTCCAGTGAAGTGGACAGATTTGCCTCAACTCCTGATGGGTTATCTCCCAAAACCCCAACATAAGTTATAATACCTACTGACACAAAAGATAAACGAACAAAATCGCAGCTCCTACCTTCAAGGAAATAAGAGTTTATTCTGGAGCCATTTTGAGTGACCGTGGCCCAGGAATACAGATTTAGGCTAACCCAAACTCCATGTTCCAATATGGAAGCAGTTTCATGAAGTTTTATAGTTGGGCAGAATAAAGAAAGTCATAAATCAAGGCTACTTTAGAATATACTGGTGAAAACATCAGAAAGGTAAGTTATAGCAAGATGCGGGAAGTTTCTTTATAGGCCTCCGATGCTTTCTGATGACATTCTGAGCTTTTGGGTTGGTGAAAGCTCATTTGTCTGCTCAGTTAATAGACTTCCAAAAGGTTTTCAATATATTAGTCAAAGGATGTTAGTTCCAACACAGAAGTGGACACTGAATAGTTATTCAGGGTGCTAGATTGACTGCAATCTAATCAGTCAATCAGTCTCTGCAGACAGAGCTTGTTTCTAGAAATTCCCATTGACAAAACCATATACCATGCCCCAGTAAAACAACTAGCATTCAGAAAGTTCCTGCCACTCAAGGATCTGAGTTCAATTCCAAGCACTCAACAACAACAACAATAATAATAATAATAATAACAATAATAATAATAATAAAAGCATGAGTTGTAGTCTCCCAGTGCTAGGGAGACAGAGGCAAAATGATCCATGGAGTTAGTCAGCAAGCCAGCCCATGTCCCAGTGAGAGACCCTCTCTCAAAATCCAAGGGGACAGCTTCTGAGGAATGTGACATTGGAGATTGACCTCTGATCCCCCACAAGCACAGACACAAAATACACACACATGAAAATGCACGCATACCCACAACACACACACACAAACACACATGTTTTGAAAGTATGTTTTGTGGAAGAAACGTAAAGCTGAAGGGTTGCGGGTCAGGGAGCGTCTGCTTATAAAAGAAGTGGCAGGTGCCCTGAGTGCTTTCTCAGCATGGGGGGGAGGGGGCAGAGGGCAGCACTGCTCAGTGTATGGCTGGTTTTGTAACTTCTGAACTATTTGTGTGTGTCTCATCTTCTTCAACTGTAAAGCAGGGATAATCAGGATTGTGGAGAATTCCCTTTTTGGTTTTGTTGTTGCAGTTGTGGTTTTTGTTGTTGTTGTTGATTTGGGACGAGGTCACACTATGTAGTCCTGGCTGGAACTCACAGTGCAGACCAGGCTGTCCTTGAATTCACAGAGATCCCTCTGCCTCTGTCCCATGAGTCCTGGGATTGAAGGCCTGGGCCACTACGCTTGTCCTTTGTCAATGGAGAATTCCAGAAATAGGCACAATAGTAATATCGTGTGTGTGTGTGTGTGTGTGTGTGTGTGCGTTCACGCACAGGTGAGGTGCAGGTGCATGGCTGTTTATATAACAAATATTCTAATGCTGGCTGTTGTAATTATAAGGTAGTAAAGGGTTGGGAATGCACACAGAAACAAAGGAATGTATTTTTCCCTAGAGTTCCTGGTTGGGGGAAGAGGTTAAGGTTATGCTTTCCCCTCTAGCACACACCTGCACATAGAGGAAAGTCTGCTGAAAGCAGATCTTCCTTGAGTAACTAGATGGCTAACTAGGGCTTCCAGGACCCACACAGACACCAACCACAAGTCATATGTCCTCTTTGAAAATGACGCTATTAGCATAAACTTCCAAATTCATCCCATAGCATGTCTCTTGTCCCCTACGTCTCTTGTTTCCCATGTCTTCTGTGCCCCAAGTCTCTTATCCTCCATGTCTCCTATTCATCCTATAACACCTGTTCCCTGAGTTTCCGGCTTACCCCACATTTCTTTGATGTAGAATTTTACTTTAGAGTAAATCGTAAACAAAGGTAGTTTCTCCTCCCAATGCCACAACTTGCTTAAAGCCAAAACAAAGCTATTGAAATGTGAGTCACAAGATTGCTTCCCACTACTTGTAAGTTATTTTGTACTGGTTTGAACCCAGAGCCTTGTGCGAGGGCGGGGAGGGGCCTGTACGCTACCGCTGAGCTAAATCACCACCTCCATTGCGGGAGGTGTCATTGCTGATATTGTGGTTGGTTTTGTTTTATTGTGCTGAGGATGAAATCCAGAGCCTAGCTCATGCTAGACAAGGACCCTACTGCTGTTTTTATCGCCATCCTTTGGGAGTTTGAAGTGCTAAAGCTTCCGGAAATCTAAAAACTACTCCCCTGACAATTCCCGTCTGAACTGGCTCGTAGCCCACTGCAGCAGTTGAAAGCACAGACTTCCCGGCAGGACTGCTGGGTCCCAGGCTCATCTAAGTGACTGTGCTCTGGTTTGCTTTGGGCCTAATGAGTTACCCTCCTCATGTTATGCTTAGACAGCTGCCTCGCCTAAGTGAATAGCACTATTTAAAACTCCTCTGGCTGATCTTCACCCTTAAGAAACAACTGTTGAAAAAAATAACAGAGGGAGAAACTACTTTCCAAGATACTCCTGCTTATTAATTTATTTTATTTTTAAAATTGCCCCCAAAGGAACCTATTACTTGATCTTCCCAGCATTTCCAGGATGCTCAGCCCTGTAGGTGGCCATTGTCCCATCCCATGTGGTATAAAGAACTAGACCACTGGATACCATGATAAATTTTTCCGACATTTTTCTAAGCAGTTGCCTGGAATCTCAGGACAAGCAGTAGCAGAAGGGATTGTTGGAGGCTTCCAAGGCCTGGGTCCTCATCCCTGGTGGCAAAGTGTCATGCATAGTGCTCTCAAATCTAAGTCTGCACTTATCATGTGTGTCATCATACTTCTCTTAGAATGCCTGAGAACACTTAGCTTTATATACTGCACTGGCTCTTCTTGCTTTAAAAAATAAAAAGGGGAGAGATGTCAGAACAGAAACTAAAGAATGCCACATGGAGACCAAGGCCTTGGGGAACTGTGCAAGAGGCTCTAGGGGAAAAGGCAGAGGTCCTTTTACCTCCGGTTCATTTTGTTCCCTGGATGGTTCTTGGACATGATTTTTGTGCCTCCTGTGACAAACATTTACATTCAATGTATAAGACATGCTTATTCTTGTTGGATGTCGGAACATAGCGATAGAACCCAATCTGGTGAAAGAATATGCTGAGTGCTGTCTCCAGCATACCTTGATTCTGGATACGCCCAATACATTGCTTTCATGCTTTCCCAGATATAATCTATAGTTCCTGCCAGACAACTGTGTTTTAATCAGTCTGTCC
The DNA here is from genome assembly GCA_028658305.1 of Pachyuromys duprasi. Classification (NCBI taxonomy): domain Eukaryota; kingdom Metazoa; phylum Chordata; class Mammalia; order Rodentia; family Muridae; genus Pachyuromys; species Pachyuromys duprasi. Next base: position 127,778,216 of record CM053764.1, read on the forward strand.
TGAGAAAGTTCCAGAAAGGACTGTTCTGTTACTATTTAGTATATGATTACTGACATTTATTTACATGTTTTTCTGATCATGTTTTTCTGAACTCAAACAACCTTCCTTGGATCGTTGCTCTCTTTGTTTCATCCATGTATAAAAGTACCTTGAAATGGAAGTAAAGTTGTCTATAGCATTAGACTGTGGTCTGTCTACCCCATTCTTTCAGGTCCTCAGACTCCAGCTCTCACAGACAGATCTGCATAGATCCACAAAAGTCAATAGGTTGTTAGCTCACAATTTGCTTCATCAGCCTGGGTCATACTATTAGACATAATTTTTTTGTTTGTCTAAAGATTTATTTATTATGTATACAATATTCTGCCTGCATACCAGAAGAGGGAACCAGATCTCATTACAGATGGTTGAGAGCCGGGAACTGAACTCAGGACCTCTAGAAGAGCAACCAGTGCACTTAACCTCTGAGCCATCTCTCCAGCCCTATGATTGGACATTTTTATCTCCTCGTTCTGTTACTCCGTCATCTGTAAAATCTGTCAGAACAGGTATTCATCTTTACAAAACACACACACACTCAATTGTTTCATTTTCTCTTCCCTTAATGGATTCCCTATACAGATTTGGGGATTAAACATTACGATAAGAACTAGAAAAGATCATCGTGAGTGAGGTAGCACAGAATCAGAAAGACACACATGCTATATACTCACTTATAGATGGATATTAGCCAGATAATATAAGCTAAACATTCTATAGTCTACAGATCTAAAGAAGCTAAACAACAAGGACCCTAGGGAGGATGCTTAAACCTCATTCAGAATAGCAAACAGGATAGTCACCAGAAGCACCAAAAGAGAGGGAACAGAGATGTCCTTTGAAAGGCTCCACCCAACAGGGAATTGAAGCAGATGCAGAGACTCACAGGCAAACTTTGGGCAGAGGGTAGGGAGTCTTATGGAAGAAGCAAGGGATAGAAGGACCTCGAGGGGAAAGTAACTACACAAGGGGACCAACAAAACCAAAGAATCTCGGCCCAGTGGGTCATGCAGAGACTGATGCACCAACCAAGGACCATGCATGGAAAGGATCTACATCTCCTGCTCAGATGTAGCCCATACTCAGCTCATTCTCCTTGTGGGTTGTGGAGTAAGGGGAGCAGGGGCTGCCTCTGACATGAACTCAGTTGCCTGCTCTTTGATCACTTCCCCCTGGTGGATCCACAGAGGAAGTGGATCCAGACAGTCCTGATGGGACTTGATAGACTAGGGTCAGACGGCAGGGGAGGAGAACTCCCCTTTTCAGTGGACTAGAGGAATAAATCAATATATATTGATAATATATTTATATTATGTAAATACTGATAATATATTTACATTATCTATTAATATATTAATTTACATATTGATAGGCACACCTCTATTGAACAGTAGCTTCTTATTTACTAGAGCACCTGTCTCTCTGAGTGGACTGAACTAAGATCATTTGACTTTGAACTTTCACCATATCTGAGTTTATAATACAGAACAAAGATAGAGTGTTGGCTCAGCAGCTAAGAGCACTGGCTAACCTCCCAGTAGTTTCAGATTCAATTCCCAGAACCTACATGGTAGCTCACAGCCATCTGTAACTCTCAGGGGATGCAATGTCTTCTTCTGGCCTCTATGGGTCTTGCATGCACATGGTACATAGACATACATGCAAGCAAAACGCCCATGCACGTAAAATAAAATAATAATAGAATTTTAACTATAATAAGAAAAACAGCAAAAATAACAGCCTTTGCCTGTTTCTCTTTCTGCTTCTTTACCCATATGAAAGTTCTGAGATAATACTGCAAAGCATGGTAAATATTTAACTGCATATCAAGTGACCTTTCCTACAGTCCCACATCTAATTGATAAAGAGGGATTTTTGTCTATTGTTTTGCATGTAATTACATAAATAGCCACTAATTAATGAGACCAAGATCATGTCATGACAAAATGTTCATTTATGCCAATAAGACAGTTTATTCTTAGTCTATGATTCCTTAGACCTCAAAGAGTTGTTTTTCATTGAGATCAAAGGAAATAAAATCACAATTGCTATGTGCCTATCAAATTTCCTGGTAGGTAACCATGGAGTTTCAGCAGCCAATCAGAATGCACTGAGAGACAGAGTAACACATTACCTGCTAGGTGATTCCTTACTAGAGTCAGTTCCAATGTCTCTTAATAAAAATGACAGCAACTTAACATTTCTGAGCAGTCTCCTGTGTGCCAATGCCTTCCTCTCAACCCTCTCCCAAGAGCTAATCCAAACATCACAATAACTTTATGAAAGGGAAGCTACTGTCATTCCATCTTCCAGACAGGAAGCCAGGAAGTAGGCATGAAAAGACTAAGAGAAGAGTTAAACTCTAAACCATCTTAATTCCCTCTTTCATGAAGTAGCAGAACAGGGCTAAATTATGTAGCCCTTCTAAAGTAAGGGGGTAATTAAAGTATGGTATATGGATTCAAAAGTATTAGTGAAGTAATAACAAATTAACACAACACACCACCATGAAAGTGAGAGAAAATAAACAGAATGGAAAAAAATATTTATAAAGCATGTATCTGATAATGGTCTAGTATTAAGAATTTTTACTACTTAACAATGAAAAGATAGCACACTGAAAAATGAGCACAGTGAGTCAGGCATGGTGGTGCACACCTTTGATCCCAAAACTTGGGAGACAGAGATAGAGGCAGGCAGATCTCTGAGTTCAAGGTCAGCCTTGAACTAATTAATTCATCCAAGCCTACAGAGCAAGTTCCAGGACTACCAGGACTATACTGAGAAACTCTGTCTCAAAAAGAAGGGGGAGGAGAGAGAGGAGGGAAGAAAAGAGAAAACGAAAAAGAGGAAAAAGAAAAGAACAAAGTGAAGAGCCAGAGAGATGGCTCAGCAGTTAGGAACGACATTTTTCCGGAAGAGCTGAGTTCTGTTCCCAGCACCCATGCTGGGTGACCAACAACTGCCTATCGCTCCAGGACTTGGGGGTTTGATGCCCTCTTCTGGCCTCCACAGGAACCCACACACATGTGCCAGACACCCACAGACAAATAAAATAATAAAAATAAGTCTTTTTTAAAGTGAGCAAAAGGCTTAAACAGATTTTTCACCAACCAAAACATAAGTAGACAATAAAGTCGGCTATTGTACTAAAAATCATTTGTCATTAAGAGATAAAAACTAGAGAGTGCCCACCACCACCACATCTCCTTGCTGCTTCCATGCTGGCCCTCTCGCCTGCCCACCCGCTCGCCTGCCCACCTGCCATGGCCAGCATTAAGGACCTCGAGGAGAAATAGCACCTGTTGGAAAGCGAAGGCTTTGAGGAATACATGAAGGAGTTAGAAGTAGGACTGGCTCTTAGGGAAGTGGGTGCCATGGCCAAACCAGACTGCATCATTACTTGCGACAGCAACAATGTCACCATCAAAACCGAGAGCACTTTGAAGATGACACAGTTTTCTTGTGCCCAGCCTAGCCCTGGCACTCTGACAAAGTGTGTTTCTAATTGGTGCAATGAGATGCCCCTCACAGGGACCAGAAGCACTCCATTAATTTCACTCTCAACTGCCTCATTTTCTTTTTCTTTGATTGTGTAAAGTCTCGGTCTCCGAACCACCCACATGTAGTAAACCAGATCACAGCTGGCTGCCCATCATTAAAAGACCTTCTGCAGACAGACAGAAAGTAAAATAAAGAATCTTTGATGTAAGTTCTTTGCTACAACTAAAGGTTAGAATCTGCATGTAGCACGTTGTATGTTACAAATCCTAGCTTTTCGTGAGCCCTTTGATTCCACCCCTCAAATAACCTTTAAAATAGCTGCACACCCAACTAGGGGTCAAAAACAAGCCTCCACATTGTTAATAAAACAGGACTTATGTGACCTGGGATGTTTTCAGCAGACATTTCCTAGGTTTCCATGGCAAAGAGTCATACACTTTGCAGTGTAATGTACTAACAGAAGATGGGAGAAAGAACAATGAAGAAGGTCCCAATCAGGAAATCCTTGGTCATCACTGACCTTTCACCATCAAATATTAAGTGAAGCAGAGATAATAAGACACTTATCCACAGAATAGAGAGACAAAGAGATTAAAAATTCTTTTTTGTTGTTGTTGTTTAATTCATCTGTTATTTCACTAACCACTTTTTAAAACCACTTTGACTGAAGACAGTTGGAGCTTTTAAAAAAAGAATTGATACCAAACCTACATATATTGAAATGTTTGATGAGAAGCTGGAAAGATGGCTCAGAGGTTAAGAGCACTGGCTGTTCTTCCAAACGTCCTGAGTTTGATTCTCAGCAACCACATCACATGGTTGCTGAGATGGCTCATGACCATCTATAGTGAGATCTGGTGCCCTCTTCTGGTAGCTAGGCAGAATACTGTATAAATAATAAATAAGTAAATGTTTTAGAAACAGAAAAAAGAAATATTCAACGAATTTGTTCAATCTATACAAAGGGTACCTGGCCACTAAGATTAACGTTTAGAACATTTTCAGAGCCTGGAGAGATGGCTCAGCCATTAAAGGCTAGGCTCACAACCAAAAATACAAGAACTTTTCAGAACTCCTAAGAGTTCTGAATAGTAGGTCAAGTCCACTATTCATCCTTTGAAATAGATAAAATCACAAAAACAGAAAATGATAAAGACAAAGTAAAGGATGTCGAGCTGATCTTGCTGTGTTTTCTGGCACGTGCTGTAGTTTTCTCATGGCAGAGCTTATAAGAGACCTTTAGTAGTCATTAGATAGCCAAGGCTCTAAGAAACGAATTCCCTGAGTGATTAAACTGTAAACCAGAGCCTGGGGCTTAGGAGAAGCAGCCTTCAAATTCTTTCTCCCTAGAGCAAAACATCTCAGGAAACATCTGAAGGAAGCCGGATTGTTTTCAACCCCACAGAGAGGGCCTCATTGAGTAACAAAACTTACTTGTTCTGTGTTTAATAAAGTCAAGACAAATAACAAGACTGAATTAGTCAGACCCAAACTTTTGATTGAATCATGAGCAGCCAGCTTTGTACTTAAGGACATGCCCTTGCTTCCTCGTGGTGGAGTGTGAGCTTGGGCTGTCAACCAGCAACTGTGATAACTGCACACATTTGTTTTCACCCAGCCTTGCTGGCAACTTTAAAGTGATTGACTAGATGTTGGAAATACAGTGACTGACTGAGAGCAGCCCCTGGCCAGCAACGCAGACTGGATGCCCACTCGAAACAGTTGGTGCGGTGAACACTGCAGGTTAAAAGTGGGTGTGGTAATATACATCTGCAATCTGGGCACTTGGAAGGCTGGAGCAAGAAATTCCTAGGTTCGAGTCCATCCTGGACTACATTATAAGATGCTGCCCCATCCACTACATTTTACAGAGTCACTCTTTAGGAAATGAATAGGACTGAATCAGGATTGTCCCTAGCAAAGCAGATCTACCAAAAAAACCCCAAAAACTTTGTAAGAGTTAGTACCGATTAACTCCTAATTTAAATAACTCTTGTACTAGGTGATCTAAAGCTTTTCTGTTAAGAAAGATATCCTGTCTAGGGTTGGAGGTGAGGCGAGAAGACTTGAGCAATCAGGGCTAAGATTTAGCAAGTTAAATATGCCCTTGCCTCTAACCTAAAGACAGAGCCTTAATTCCTGACATGAACAAGTCAGCATGGATAAGGCTGAACTCTGAGAGAAAGGCATAGGTCACAGCTTATGTAGTATTGGTTTCTCCAGAATGGGACATTAACACTTTATGTACTGTGCATTGGCTTCAAGTACTGAGGGCTGGCGGAGTGAGGGACAGCCACATGCCCAATCTGTTAAAAACAACTCTTTGACTCACAACCAAGCCTT